>LPNX011041821.1:203192-220505 GCA_001517045.1 Pseudotsuga menziesii | reverse complement strand
CCAGATTGGTGGCATCCACTATATGCTACCTCCTTGATCGTGCCAGTATTCATGAGATTTCAGCTCTCGTGACTTGTTCCAGTATATGTCAGACATTTCCGGCCACTATGGAAATCTTGATCTGTTATATATATTCAGCCTTTGTGGAGATCTTGCTCCTTTGTATATCTTCATCATGGAGATTCTAATCTATGTATATTGTACGTGGCGATGACCACATATGTGTTGTCATGTTTCATGCCTATTCATGGCCATTGTACTCTTATGTATCCGGGACTGCTATATGTATTTGCAGTTATATGCAGATTTGTATTATGGTATTATGCTAATTGGGTGGCTAGTCTTCCATTTGGGTACCTTCATCACTTCACTTCTGGGATGGAATTATAATGTATTTCGGCCATCGTATAACCCCTCTGATCTCATACATTAGGGGTATCTGTTATAGCAGATTTCATCACACTAGGTGAATCACACATTGTATGGCCTTCCCCTGTCCCGCTGCAAACTCATTAGCCCCTATGGACCACTTTTTGTCTTTTGATGTATCATTGACCATCCCTAAAGACATTAGAAAAATGATATATGCAGCCTTTTCCCCGATAACCGTGTACATACGTGGATATTCCCTCTATAGTCGCATACATCAGGATGTGTACATAATCCAAAATCCTTTGGAGCGTTCCTTGACTTGGATCCGACTCATATGACTCCTAGCCTTCCATATTCCTTGAGATCGCACGGATTCGACCTTTCAGTATCCATTTGAAAAGCTATATAAGGAACCCATTGAGACATTGAAAGCATAATAGAGAATTGAGAGTAACAAAACTATAGTCCATTGTTGCCAGAACTTATTCTTGAGTCTGCATCCCTTTGTCCCTTGGAGCACTGTTTTGTTCTTCCCAAGCTTTCCTTTTGCTAGTAAGCTTGCTATCGAAGTGATGGAGGATTGAGGTGGTGGAGGCCCAAGTGGGGGATTTAGTTTCTCCGGTTCGCAAACATGCCATCAAAGGTTGTCACTTGTAATCTCTGATTCATGTTAATAGAAATATCTTTTCCTGTCCAGTAATGTGTATTTGAATGAATATTGTATCCATTGGAATATGTCAAATGCTTATACATTATTGATTATATATGCTAGAATAGATCTAACACCATGAAATATAGTGCTTGTATTGTTTACTTGTTGTTGAGGACGTGCTATAACAATTGAAGCTGAAGATTGGAAAGCTCAACGGGGATCTACTTCAACCATCTAGAATAAGGTACGAGGTTCGATCCTTTAGTGTTAGATGTTTTTATTTCTATTGCATATTGGGAAAGATTGATTTCTGGAGTCTAGCTGTCTGTTGTGGTAACCCAAGCCATAGGAATTTCTCTCTGTAACACCCACCATCGAGCCGGAGTAGCCTTAAGTGCTACATCAAGAGCCAATATCCTTTGTGGTTCAAAAAATTTCTCTTAAAATTCCTGAAAGAAATCTGATAGTCCCAACAGTCCTTCATAAATGGGAAACTCGATAGTCTCAGTTGCAACATGTCGGAGAGACTATGTTATTAACTAGCATTTCCTGAATGATACCTCATGCAACCGATTCTTCCAATTTTCTAGAGCATCGTCAGAGTCGGAGGATGCGAAACTTGCATTGTGCCATCCAAGTTCACCATCGACAGTAGGATGGATATAGTCCTCAGAGATGTTATAAGCATGATCCCAACTTCTCCCGACTTCATCCTTTACAGGTTCAATATATCGCCATCCTTCTTGAGGGCCCATAGGAGCAATGACCCTAACATCCTGGTTTTCAAATGTCATAATGTAGTTTTTGAAGTTGATAATTTCCATGCTATCATTATCCCATCCAATCCCTAGTAGCGCGGGATAGGATCCATTGTCTTCTACAACTTCTATCGCATCAAAATCAGCATGCGTTTTCATACCTTCAATGTCAACAACCAAGTTTGAAACACAACCAATGGGATGAACCTTCGACTAGTTTGCTAGTCACAGCTATACCACAGACCATCCCAATGTTGGATTTCCCATCAATGTTTACATCGAATACAAGATCCAGAATGACCAAGTCAACCTCATAATCTCCAATATAGATATTCATCCTCATCTCCTTACCTGTCTTCCTTTTTTGCAAGGAATGCACGGTGGAATCCTTCACTATCTTATCCATGTGGTGCAATAATTTCTCAAGATCGACAAGAGCATCAGAGTCCCTTGCTAGCAATAGATAAATTTCAAAAAAAATCTGCAAGGTACCATGCTACCATGATGGTCCTACCTCTACAGATGGATAGAAAGAAAACGACATATAAACAATTGGTAACTTACACAGATTTCACCCAATTACATTCTTTGCGTCAAACTGAGGTATCTTTCTTTGTCTCAATATTAAATGTGACCTTTTTATTACCAGTGAGCCAAACTTGTAGCCATGGTCCATCATCTCTAGTTGTCACACCAGCGCGAGTGACAATCCCAACGTCGACATATTTCATCTGCGACTCAACCTGAATATTGGTAACTGTCGATCCTTGATTTAAGTTCAAACGAGGATTATGATTCAATGGTTGATTCATCAGTTAGTTTTGTGTCTAGGGTGGATTCTGGGTCTAAGTCTGTAGTGGGAGCTTCTTTTGCATTATTGGTTGGTTTTGTACTTGGAATGCAGGCTGATTCTGATTTTGCGCATTCTGTAACTTAGGAATATTTCCTGCCTACCATTTTGCAATCAACTGAGGGAAACGTTTGACATTATGATCGATGGCTACACAGTATGTGCACTGTGCATGAGGGAACTCCCTCTAGAAATGATGAAATACCCCACATGTGTAGCACTGGATTGATTCACGACCTTGTCCTCCTCAGCCAAATCCTCCTCCTCGACCTCTGAACCCTCCATGGAATCCTCCTCAGAATCCTCCTTGTTGAAACTGTGGTTCGAACATTTGTTGCTGCGGTGGGTTAGGTTGCTACTGGACATAGTGCGCAACTTGAACATATTGGGGTTGAGTATATTGTAGTCATGGTTCCTGGTTATATTGTGGTTGTACCACCATTTGTGGCTAAGGTGCAAACTGTGGCTGCGATATATACTATTGCTGTGGTTGCACAGGGACAAACTACAATGAAGGTGGTGGTGTACACAATACCCATGCTACTAGTTGTACTACTTACAATTGTACTTGCATTGTCCGAGGGTCCTCACCTTTCACAAAGTATGAATCATACGTCCCTTCCAGAGCAAATCATAAGTGCGACCGTTTTTTCGTGATGTCCAACTGACCGACAAAATGTACAGTAAAAATTTTCTGCCTTGGCAACCATCTTCTGCATGTAATCATAGTTCTCATGTCAATTCCCATAGACCTGACATATGTGACACCATGCTAAACTAGCACAGCTCAATGAATTCGAGGCCTCTGACAGCGAATAATTTTAAAATGTCAGACATGTGTCCTTGGTATGTTCACCTTCATGGAAATGGGTGCACCAAATATCATTTTGATATTCCTTGGAATTTTTGATATCTTGTAGTTGGAGCATCAAGTTCGCCAACTGTGCTTGTCTGGTTCATTTTGACCACAGGTTCTCCTACTGGTGATGCCTCAAATTTCATCGTGGTCTCCAGATCCTTACTCTATGTCATAATCTTTTGCTGCATTAGCGGATTTTTGATATGCTGAACAAGCGCAACAATGAACCATTCCTTGTGTTGAACATCGCTTGTCTAAAAAATAACCCGAGCCATCAATGTATTAAGCCACTGATCAAATTCCCAAATCATCTCATTGGGGAACTGTTTGATCTCCTTTAATTCAGTAATAAACTAAGCCTCATATTTTGAATTCTTAAATTCTTCAAATAACCCCGTTTGTATCTCATCCAATGTCTTTGTGGTACCCCCTGAGGTATCTGCGTGAATATCATGAACCATTCCAGTGCACGGCCCCTTAGAGTAGTGGCCAGCTAACTTTTCTTCACATCATCATCGACAGTTTATCAGATGGTCCAAATCACCTCACATAAGAACCAGTACTGCTCTGGATCGTTAGTGCCATTCCCATTGAAGATTGGTAACTTCATTTCGTTTCCCGCCATTCTGTTCCTTCTTCCTCCTGTTGGTGCTCCATTACTAGACTATTGATGACACGTCGGGCAAGTTGACGCAGAGTGTGTATTGTTTCCTTGTGGTGGATTAGTGCATGGAGGTGTGTGCATGTTACTGCTGGGGTTCGATACTATTGTTTTTCTGGGCATAACCTGGGCCTAGTTGTCCTCGTCGTCACAAAAAGGTCTCTTATTCCCATGTGGTTGTTCTTTGTGGAACTGCATTTCGATCACGGTAGGAATTTATTCTGTCCTTTGCCTCTTCTCTCAAACCTTGCTGCTCCCCTTGTACAACCACTTGTTTTATCGATGACCTTCACATTCTCACTAGAACTCATGCCCATCTACCCCTTACCTTTTGCATGTATCTTCCCCCTTTTTTTGCGGTTCCTACATCCTCTGCACACCATAGTTCCACTACTCTTGGTCCATATTCATAATTCCTTTTTCATAGACCAGTTGCTTAATGGCTAACTGCAGTCACAGCAAGAACATTCCTCAAGGTCCATTGAAGAATTCTCTTTTTGCTTCGCTAAAGGACTTATTGGTGTCGAATGCAAATTCGGTGATGTATCCTTCTAAGATAATATCCAACCAAACTTCAACTGCCCATTTCTTGTAACTCCTGGATCAACTCTTGGGTCCAAGATGTCGGCTCTCCTCCTTGAAAGTTTGTCTTCTTTTTAGTAAACTTTGCCAACCATTCTTGTAAGAGGATACAAAAGAACCATTTGTGAGGACTGTCGTGGATATACTTGTCCAATCGGTGGTCCATCGACAACTTCAGATTCCAATTTTTAGCTATGGTAAACTCCCGCAGTTTTAGATCAAACCATCCTTTGATCTCCGATTGAGTTGGATGCCAAAACATATCCTCCTCTCAACAGCAACTCAGGTCCCTGCAATAGAACCATTTGTTGGAGAAACCCACCAACAAAGCCTTGTCGACAGGGGTTCCCACTCTATCAACGCCATACAACGCAATCTCCCTGAGCACCAGCCCAGGTAGGTTTTACCATACCCAGCAACGTCCGTGGACTCAGATGAGGTCTCACCCGAGGCGTTTAAGGGAGAGCTATCAGAACTGAGTTTCTGGAAGTGGGGAGGGAGGATATGGGGATTCGACAGAAGGACACCATAACTACTCGATCCAAACCTAGCATGCAACTTTACCCTATTTCTTCAACTTGCATAGGGTATTCATAACTTATGCAATCGTCATATCATTGCACCGTTATCACAGTATCACAACATTATTCATGAAACATATCTACTCATCATGCAACAGACAGTGGTAGAAAATAGATTACATCAACATAGAAGCAAAACAGATCACATTGACATAGGAGGAAGAGACTAGATAACATCTGCATTATTCCATCATAAAAGAACATATCACAACATCATAACAGATCAGATCACAACAACAATAACAGAAAATATTGCAACAACAATAACAGACAATATTTGTGCCACAATCACCAAATCATATTAGTCTTGTGCAATGGAATGACATTACACAATTCTTCTCCAAAACTGGAGAGTGCATACATCAGGAACATCCAAATCAATCGCAGGTACACAAAGAATTCTTCACAAAATCAGATCATGCTAAATCTTATGTCTCAGTTATCCTATAATGTGATTGTCCTAGACTTAGTCGGTAGCTCTTTTCTCCTATTTCTTGATATCATCCACCTGCAAAACTAGATCTATAAATAGGCATGTGCCATTATATTGATGGTCCACTTCTAACTAACTTATAACCACTAATGACCTATTACAACAAAACTTGGTCAAATAACATATAAAATATTCGAAAGCGGTTATTCTTCTGCCCATTGTGCTAATCTGGACTTGCACGGTACAACGTGAGGTTGTGCAGATGCCGCGATGCTGCACAACTCACTTACCAAAAACCCCTGCAAACAGTCCCTTTCTTCTTGTTGTAGCATTTAATGTTGAAATTTGTACTTTCTTAGTAGGTGCTTCTTCATCCAATCATAGTGTAGAGATACAATCCCACAAAACAATGGTAGTTTATTCAGGTACTCCCTCTGGATCACGGGCCTTTTCCTCCTCCACTACAGGCTCTATTAATTTAAAATATAGTAATTGGTTTATAACCAAATTCATGGAGTTAATCCACTATGGGAAATTCATTTTAGAGTGACTCTCTTGATGAAATGTGCAAAAATTATCCATTCCAACTTCAGTGAAATTCAAAATAGAAGAACCATGCGTAGGTGGTTGGGATGGACCACTTTCATATCTTCTCTTATAATAAGTCTTGGATTGTTTCTTGGCTTCTTTTTGTTTCTCTAGGTCGAGAATTTTATTGGATAACTTCTGTACCCTCTTGACTACACCTTCTAATTCATTAGAATGTTCCTCTTTAGGTCTAGTCAACAACAAAGGCTTATTGTCAGCAAAAGTCCTTATCTCTAGCTCTACAGAGTGTTTTTTTATACTTTCAAGTTCAGCCTCTATTTTTATAGCTTCTTCATAAGTTTATACCAAAGAAGGATCTACTGACATCTTAACAAACATCGCTATGTCAGGGGAAAGTGCTGAAGTATAATATTCCATTAGAGTCTCTTCAGTAGCTTTTATGGCAGCATTGAAATTATTTAAATGGGCAGAAAACCTTTGACTAAAATCCTGCATTCTCTCCTTCTTTTCCATCCTCAGAGCAAGTAATTCTTTCATCAGAGTGGCATTGGTTCTTTGTCTACCAAACTTTCCTTTAAATAATCTTTCAAAAGTATCTGAGTTTGTGATTAAATTTTCCTGCAATCTTAAATACCATGTTGTTGCTTTAGCTTTGAAAGTATGTGGAAAGAGTCTTCATACTACATCATCATGCTCTACTGCTAAAAGCTCTAGAGCTAAGAAAAAACTCTGCAAGTGATCATCCACACAAATGCCTTCTCCTAGATAAAATTTGGGCAATGACTTATCAATATTATGAGGCAAAGCATGCAATGGAGGAGCCAGGTTGAGTGGTGTTTTGGCTATCCAAGTTGGTATTGGTGGAGGATTTGCATTAGCATTAACATTTGCATTAACATTTTCAGCCATGATTCGTGGAGGCCATTGATGTGGAGAGTGAATAGGTGACTAAAAAGGTGGACAATACGGAGATTATGGTCCCAACTGATCAAGTGGTTGGACAATTTTCTTGTAAGGACAAATTCACCAATTCTTCCAAATTCCCTCCCAAAACTGAATCTTCTGTGTAAGTGGGTGTTCTTCTAGAAGCTCCCCTTCTTGGTAGTACATTGATTGTCTACAATCCCCCAATATTTTTCGCATACGACCTTGCATATCTGCTGAAATGATCAACTACCTCTAAAGGAACCTAGTAAAGGTGTTCTATATTTTTTTGGGTTTACTTGTTCTTCAGAAAAACTAGTTTCAGAGTTATCACTGGTGGAATAGTTTCGAGTAAACATATTTCCTATACCAACCATGCACTGGAGGCCCTCCTTCTAGCGTGAAAACTATTAATGCCTAGAAAATCCCAAGTATCAACAGTAGGGATTCTCCCTAATAATCGTTCCCAATTAGTTCATTTATCGTTTGGTATGGGGAATCCAACCGGTTAGTGGCCCCACTACCATAGAATTAAATTAAAGTTTAAATATATTTGATCGGTTTTGTCCTGGTCCATCGTTTATGTAATTTTTATGTTTATGAATGATATGCAAGTTCCTAAACTAAATGCAGATGATTGCCAAAAAAAGAACCTCACACGGAGTTAACTGTATAGTGAGCTGCGTAGGGTCTTACCTCTCTCCTTACATGAATCAATTGTCCCTCAATGTTGGCAGGGATTTGGGGTAAGTGAGTTGCGCAACATCGTGGAGGCTGTGCAAGGTCATGCGACACCACACAAGCCAAATATAGCATGATGGGCGGAAAACAAACCGCTTTTGAATATTTTATTCATATTTTTGTATTGATTGACCACATTTTGTGGATATAGGTCATTAAGGGTTAAATCAGTTACGAATTTAGTTAGAAGTGGACCTTGAATGTAAAGGAACAAGCCTATATATAGAGTAGAATAATAGAGGAAGGAAAAAAGGAGAGATGTGTATGAGATGAGACTGAAGTGAGAGATTGAATATTTTGTGACTTGTATGCTACTCTGTGAATTGATCTTTCTCCCGTCATGGAGGAAGACAATTGTTGTTTCGGATCTGTTGTGATGAATATGATACGATGGATATTGAACTGAATCACTATTTTCCTTATTTCCCTTTCATATGTTGCAATGTCTTTTCCTATATTTATTTACTGCGATGGTTATGTTTTATGAATGTAATACTGTTGCGATGAATAGATGTATGATACAATCTATTAGATATGTGATTGAAATGATAGATCTGTGATGAATATTGAAATATATGATAAATGAATCTGCTATATGTGATAGTTATGGTGATAAATCATTGATTCCCTGATCCTCTTCCTTACTACCATAAACTTGGTTCTGAGAAATCTCCCTCGAACATCTTGGGTGAGACTTCATTAGCTCTACAGGTGTTTCTGGGCAGGGTAAAACCTGTCTGGGCTGGTGCTTAGGGAGATCGTGCTGTTTGGGCATTGAAAGAGTGAGAACCCCTATCAACAAGGCTTTGTTGGTGGGTTTTGGAAAACAAATGGTTTTGTTTCTGGGACCTCGTTGCAACTGAAGTGGAGGATATGTTGTGGAATCCAATGAAACTGGAGATCCAAGATTGGTTCGAGCTAAGATTGCAAGAGTTTGTTGAAGGAAAGAATTAGAATCCAAAGTTTACAACATACCCGGTTGGAAAGATACATTCATGATAGTACTAATGAATGGTTTTTCTGTGAGTTTCCCATCATACTCTACGAGTGGCTGGAGCGATTCACCTACAAGAAGCGCAACTTTCAGGGAGGAGAGCTGACATCTTGGACCCCCGAGCTAATTCAAGAACTCCAGGAAATTGACAACAAGGAATCATGGGCTGTTGAAGTATGGTTGGACAGCATTCTGGAAGGATACATCACTGAGTTCACGGTTGATACCAACAAGTCCTACAGTGAAGCAGGACAAGAATTTTTCAATGGACCATGAGGCAATTTCTTGATGTCTCTGCAATTGTGAATCAAGATGATTGTTTGTGAAAAGGGCATACTAAATATGCACATCGAGTAGTAAGACTCTGGTGTGCAAAGGGTGGGAACATCACGATAGAAGGGGGGTGGCGAATGGAAAGATAAGGGGTAGGCGGGTGTAAGTTTCGATGAGACTGTGAGGGCAGTTGAGGAAGAGATTGGTTGTATAAGGGGAGGATAAAGGTTTTGAGCAAAGAAGAGGTAGAGGACAGGAGATCCTGCTACTATCAGAAATAAAAATCATGAAGGACAACCACATGGGATGAAGTGGCCCTACATCGACAAAGAGGAAGAATAGACCCAGGCTACACCCAGAGTAGCAGCAAGATGAAACCACGGTAGCAAGGTGTCCACACCTCCGTGTGGTACTCCACCAATATGAAAATATATGCAATCTATGTCATAGTGTCCAACATGCCAAGCAACATTTGTAGGAAGGAGGTCTAGAATGGCAAGAGACAATATAAAGATACCTGTGTTCCATGGAAATGGAATGGATGAACCATAACAGTATTGGTTCTTATGTGAGGTAGTCTAGACTACCAAACAAACTACCAACGAGGATGTAAATAAAGGCCAGTTAGTGACAACCCTTCAGGGTCATGTGCTCGATTGGTACATGAGATTCATACAGGTCTTGCAGGGGACCACGATGAAGACTTTGGATGAGATTCATAAGGGGATGCTTGAATAATTAGAGAAACAAAAATCTGAAGCATAATACATTACAGAGCTGAAGGAAATCAAGCAATTCCCTAATGAGATAGTTTGGGACTTTGATTAAAGGTTTAATATGCTAATGGAACTGGTCAGCTTCGATATGATTGACATCCAATGTAAAGAATGGTTCATTGCGGCACTAGTCCCTCATATCTGACACCCATTAATGCAGCAAAATATCATGATGCTGAGCGAGGATATGGAAATTGTGATGAAGCTGGAAGCTTCACATGTCAGAGAAACTACTGTCGGCATGAACCAAATCCAGGTGCAATTGGAAAACCTGACAATTCAACTATAGGATATCAAGAAGGCAAAAGAAAAACATGATGACTTCTGGCACACTTAGTGTCATGTGGATGGACACACGAAAGACACCTGTCCTTATTTTCAGAATTATCTACTCTCAGTAGTGCCGAACCTATTGAGTTGTGATAGTGTGCCATGATGTCACATATGTCAAGCATATGGGCACCAACATGAAGATTGTACCTACATGCAGAAAATGGTTATGAAGCTAGCAAGGGTATATTTCACCTTCTGTCGCTCAGTTGGGCACAAGGATAAGGACTATCGAGCGTATGATCTACTTCAAGAGTGGACCTATGATGCATATTTTATGAAATTTGAAGATCATCTCATGGTGCAGTATCCACAATCGTCGATGATACAACTGCCACCTCAAGCCTAGTATATGCAGTTTATTCCATCGCAACCACAGATGTAGGCTGCACCTCAACTGCAGTTTGCGTCGAGACAACAATACACCCAGTACTCAATGGATCTGCCACAGTAGTAGTATGTCCAAGTAGTGCACTATGTTCAATAGCATCCAAATCCCACACAGCAACAAATGGCACAACCCCAGTATCAACAACAAGTATCTCAACCACAATATCAGCAGCAAGGAGGATACCGCAGAGGCTTCGGATTCAGGGGAAGAGGAGGTTTCCGCCATGGAGGAGGACGAAGTCATGCATCAATACCGTGTTATAAATATGGGACATTTGTACACTATTAGAGGGATTGTGCCCATTTGCAATGTGTATACTGTGCGGTGAATGATCATACCGTTGAAAATTGTCCTCAGTTAATTGCGATATGGAAGGATGGAAATGTTCTTTTATTACAGAATCATAATCAATTCCAGGCCTAGAATAAAATGCAAAACCACAAGCAAATATAAAATTAAGGGCATCCCCAAATTCTCGTACAAAATCAGAATATCAATCAGCCTATGATCCCACCAGTGAATTAGAATCCACCACCGAATTAGCCTCTGCCACAAAACCAGAATCAAGGATTGACAGTTGAGAACATTATAGCAGAACCACGGACAAATGATGTTGATGTTAGGTTTGTTATTTAAGGAGGAAATACAACTGGAGAATATGGATAGAAAACAAAAGTGTGACTGGCTGGAAACAAGAAAGCACAGTTTGATATTGCAACCAAGAGAGAGACCTTTTTCGAAGCTCACGAAGCACTTGGAATAAATCCGGGTAAGATACCTATTTTTGGCATGCTTTCTGATTTTGATTCTTCTCTAGAATATAGACCATTGTGGTAGTATGGTACCTTACAATAGTTCTTCAATATTTTTTAATCCTTGGAAGAATATCTCGATGCTTTGGTTGAGATCGATAAGTTGTTACACTGACCTGATAGAGAGTTGTAGGACTCTGCGGTAAATTATTTACAGAAGGAAAAGATGAGCAAGGAAATGTAGATGAACATCTAGATTGGGGACTACAAAGTTGATTTGGTTATTCTGGATCTTGGGTCAGATCTGAATATCTTGATGAAACATACGTTGCAGGAGATGGGGGAGCCAAAGCTTGGTTGGTCCCCAGTGCAACTAAGATTGGATAATGTTGAAATATTGTAACTTCAAAGAATATTCTTTATGTATCTTTTGTGGTCCCTGATGGTCCAATCGGGAGAACCATTTGTATTCCATTGTACCCCGATGCTCCTAATCGAAAGAACTAATAAGAGTCATGAGGTATTCCCCTCAAATTGTAAAGGTGGGTCATCAGCACCCCAGTGTGGTTACTTGAGCCTACATGTGTAACTCGAGCCTACATGAGTTAACTTAAGCCGACATGTTAATTGAGTAAACTTTAAGTGAACGGATGAATATAAATAGAGGTGTAGTGCTCCTCACTTGAGACACACACACTCACTTGGAATAGCGCACTTGTGGAGGAGAGGAGTTGCTGGAGAAGGAGGAGAATTAGGTTTTTGATCTCCTTGTTGGTTTTACCTATTACCCTTTTTAGGGCATTTATATTGAGGAATATTTTGCTGGGTTTTTCCCTTTAGGGTTTTCCTAGGATAAATCTGTGTTGTTCTTGTGATACTGTTTCTTTCAGTGATCCTATTTTATATGCTTTTATTATGAAAAATGAAATGATATACTGATGTCTTAGTTAAGCATATGAAAATTTAACATGGTATCAGAGCTAACCTGAATAGGGCAGCTTTCACAAGTTATAGAAGCTAGGGATTCTTATTTTTTTGTTCTCTCTCCATAATCAACCAGCAAAAGAAGGCTAGGCTGACTCTCCTTTGAAGGGTGCATCGTTCTGTCGAAGCGGAATTCGATTCCGAGCATTTTCAATTTTCGATGTGGAAATTAGGGCTTTCTACAGAAGAGGAATTTTTGAGTGAGACCAGCATAGGATTTTTCTCCTCATCAAAACCGAATTTTAGAGGTCTGGATCAATATTTTTGGTTGGGTGAATCTCCAGGAAAGTCAAACCCTAGTTTGACCCCGAGCTAGAAAAACACTAAATACTAAAACTGCTACGTTTTGGCACATTCACTATATTCTGAGATTGGTGAAGGATCATGCACTGAAAATTGTAGGGGACGAAGATAAAATCATGATGAACACTGTTTCCAAAATTCATCCTCATATTCGCTATATTCTAGGAGATATGTTCTCTCCAAGTTAGGGTTCCAGCCTCTTCCAGAATTCATCCATAAACAGGACACCTGGGGCAAATTGCAATATATTGGGCTACAGAGGTCCAAATGGAATTCCTGAAGATGTTCCAAAAAGGAAACTTAATTTAATTTCAGTGGTCTGAATATCAGACTTAGAAGATGATCCAGTGACACGTGGCATGCCGTACAACTTCGCTGTTCTGAACAGTCCTGTAACAGGTCACCTTGGGAAAAGGATCATAAATCCCAAATGGTGAAACCAATTCTGATGAAACCTATGGTGGTGGATCAGGGACATGCGAGGTTACCTCAGTACAAACTTTCAGACATAGAGGAGCATAAATTTCAGAGATATCACAGAAAGAGTAACAGGAATTTCTGTTGAAGAAATTGGAAAATTAGGGCTTCTTGTTCCAGGAGCTTCCCTCCACTGTTTTCAGAAATGAAGTACATTGGACAGATCCATTTGAAGAGATCTATTTTTCTATCCAATCAATTCTGAAAGATTCCAAGTTTTAAAATTAGGGTTTCTGTGACAAACCCTAGATCAGCCAACTCCAGAACCAGGACGGACACCTCGAATCGGTAAGATCTAATCCTTTGCTATGTTCATTTGAGGTTCTCATTTCAAAGTGATCTATCACATCAGCTTGATGATAATCTTGGTGAAGTTGACAAATTCCAATCCTAGAAGTATATGATCTCTCTGAAGAAAATGGATTGGACACCTACATGAGCATAGAGGTTCCAGTTTTAGAGGGAGATGAGGCTAGAATCCTTTCATAAGAAGAACTTGGTCAAAGCTCAGAAGATTATTGATGATTCAGTCTCGAATCAACTTGTTCTACAAGTGTCTTCCCTAAAGACATCGATGAGGTTTGATTCCTTGACCAAGCTATTTGAAGGGAAGAACATAGATCGAAATATGACCTTAAGAAACCAGCTGAAGAAGAAGTGAAGAATGCAGAAGTGGTGATGGCCACCTTGAATGGCCTCCCAGGATCATGGAATTCATTCATTCAAGGAATGTGTTCCAGAAGGAATTGATTACTTTCAGAAGACTTTGGGAAGAAGAAGAATCTCGTCTCTGAAGATCAAGCTCTCATCTTCCAAAGAAGATCCCTCAATCAATGAGGAATATGAAGATCTCAACTCTTGAAGAACTTCTTATCCACCTTAGCATTTGGATAAGAAACGATGCTATCATGAATGAAGAAGACGATAAAGTTGAAGAATCAAGAAGGAATATACCCATGAAACAAATAAAGATAAGTATTCAATTGTCATTTCATGATATTGTTTTGTTATACATTTGATTTAATTAAGTGATGTGTTATGCATGATAGATTGTTTGTATTAATGAATGTATACTACTAATATGCATGTGATGGATAAGTAGCTCATGGTGCTATACAACTCTCCATTGCTACTTATCAAACCTCTTCACTGACATATTGGATTAGTGCACAATCTCAATAATGTCATGGTAGAGATGGAAGTCATCTAGAAAGTTTATGTGAGATATGGATGAATGTTGTATTAACTAAATAGTTGCATGATGCATAAGAATTTGTCGTTATACATATGTTTTATGAAATATATCTAACCATGAAACTAGTACATTTTAATTGTAGGAAAGGTCACGAACAACCTCCTACAAGAAAAGAAGGATGAGACTTGTTCCGAAGAACAAGTGATGACAATTCAAGATTCACTCCAATAAACATGAATCTGAAGCTCCCAAGGCCAGAGACACCATGACGAAAGAAAGAGCTTCAGAGAATGGTAGATCCACCTTGAAGGATGAAGACCACCATGGGTACAAGAGATAACTCAAGATGAAGAAAAGAATGCTATAAAAGAAGCTATTATCAAAGAATAATAGTTGATCATGGGGAATGATGTATACAATATGATGGAACAAGTGTACAAAGCAAGGTTTGTGATTCTCCCTAGAAAGAATAGACTCTATTGACCAGTATATATCAAGCATAGAACCACCTGTACAGAATGAAGAGGGAAGATGATACTCCACTTCAGGGGGAGTGACTACATAAAATTATATCTGAGTTCGACATGGTACAACATGATGGATAGCTTTGTGATGGATCGAGACTTTACCAAGAGTAAAGTGGGTTCCAACCTTCAAGGTTGAATGCAGAAGACTAGGATATGTTGATGACCTGAGAAGACAAACTCATAGAAGATGTTGTGATACTAGAATGATGTTTGGGATATAGTACTCAAACCGGAAAGCAAGAATGTGGTATCTTCCAAATGGATTTTCAAGATAAGATATGTTGCTGATAGAAGTAAGGTAAGAGTTGTGGCTAGAAGTTTCTATTAGTAAGAGGGAATTAATTCTGAAGAGACACTTACTCCAGGTAGCAAGGTACACTTCCTTCAAAACTATCATGGTAGTTTCTTCCATGATGAAGTAAAGACAAGCCTTCCTTAATGGTATGATTGAGGAAGAGTCTTACATCGAATATTCACGAGGATTTGAAGCTGAATATAGAAGGAATCAAGTATGCAAGTTGAAGAAGGCCCTCTATGGCCTGAAGCAAGCTCCCAGAGCTTGGTATGGAAGAATAGATAGTTTCCTGATGAGCATGGGCTTTGCCAAGAGTAAAGACGATCCTAACCTTTCCTACAAGGTTGTAGAAGATGTACCTGTCATTCTATTACTATATGTGGATGACTTATTCTTGACAGGGAATGAGAAACAGATCATGGAAAGTAAGAAGAAACTAGCAGAAGAATTTGAGATGAAAGACCTTGGGTTAATGCATTATTTCCTAGGTTTGGAAGTATGGCAAAGTTCAGAAGGAATCTTTCTCAACTAGGGAAAGTATGTGGTAGAGAAATTGAAGAGACTCAAATGAAAAGTCATGACCACACCCATGTACTCCAACCTGAAGCTGTTAGCTGATGACTCATTAGAGTTAGTGGATGTGACTCACTATAGACAAATCATTGGGTCATTGATGTACTTAATAAATACCAGACCAGACATTTGTTTTTCTGTGAACAACTTAAGTCAATATCTTGTTCAACCAAGACGGGTTCACCTAGTAGCTGCAAAACATATCTAAAAGAGACTATAGACTTTGGTCTATACTATGATGGTAGCCATGAGTATAGATTGTATGGCTACACAGATGCAGATTGGGCTAGAAGTATCTCAGACAGGAAAATCAAATCAGGTATATGCTTTGAGGTCTGCTATGAGTTCATGGTTTAGCAGGAAACAGTCCAGTGTTTCTCTTAGCACGGTTGAAGCAGAATACATAGCAGATTGCTCTACTATGTTTTGAAGCCATATGGCTTCAGAAGCCGATATCAGGTCTCTTTGACCTAAAGATGGATACAACAATGATTCTATGTGATAACCACAGTTGTGATGACAAAGAACCCTATAGAAATATGGTATTTCTACATACAAGATAAGATGAAGATAATGATACTGTAGATGCAGATGATGGCGATTTAGTATTTCTATACTAAATATAGAGATGATGATGTTTCAGTATTCCCATATTGAAGATATAGATGATGATGATTTTAGTATTCACATACTAGAGATATAGATGGTGATAGATCAGTATTCATATATTGAAGATGTAGATGTTGATGGTTTGGATGATGATGTACCAACGAAGCCTTTGCCTCGAGTAGAGTTCGAACACTTTCGAGACAAGCTTGGTGTTGTTCGGACAGACCTTCCTCAAAAGGGAGAGTAGTGATGTTGCAGTGGGATTCTATCATCCCTGGGCATTTTCCCTAAAGTGATCCAGAGACCTCGGTCCACGAGAATGAAGAGGGATTGTATCATCCCGAGACATCTGTCCATAATAGATCTGGTGACCTCGGTCATCAAGAACGTGATGGGATTAAATCATCCTTGGGAACCTTCCCTAAAGTGATCCGAAGACCTCGGTCTTCGAGAATGAAGAGGGATTGTATCATCCTGGGACATCTATCCATAATAGATCCGGTGGCTTTGGTCCTCAAGAATGTGGTAGGATTGCATCATCCTTGGACATAGTCCTAAAGTGATAGGGAGTGATTATCCCGTAATTGTATCCGGTGACTTCAGTCGTCGAGAATGTGGTAGGATTGCATCATCCTTGGACTCAAGTCCTAAAGTGATAGGGATTGATTATCCCGTAATTGTATCCGATGACTTTGGTAGTCAAGAATGTGGTAAGATTGCATCATCCTTGGACTCAAGTCCTAAAGTGATAGGGAGTGATTATCCCGTAACTGTATCCGGTGACTTCGGTCGTCGAGAATGTGGTAGGATTACATCATTCATGGACTCAAGTCCTAAAGTGATAGGGAGTGATTATCCCGTAATTGTTGTTA
>LPNX011041821.1:148738-197676 GCA_001517045.1 Pseudotsuga menziesii | reverse complement strand
ATCATCCTTGGACTCAAGTCCTAAAGTGATAGGGAGTGATTATCCCGTAATTGTATCCGGTGACTTCGGTCGTCGAGAATGTGGTAGGATTGCATTGTCTTTAGATTTAGTCCTAAAGTGATAGGGACTGATTCTCCCGTAATCAATCCGGTAACTTCAGTTGTCGAGAATGTGGTGGGATTGTATCATCCTTGGACTTTAAGTCCAAAAGTGATCCATAGACTTTTTGTCTTTGAGTTGTGGATTGCAGGTTGTTGCCGATGATGATGATTCCGTACTGATCGAAAGATCAGAGTATGATGATGATGACGTATTGATCGAAAGATCAGAGTATGATGATGATGATGTACTGATCTAAAAGATCAGAGTATGATGATGATCCACTATGATTATGATGTTTCTGATCGAAAGATCAGAGTATGATGATGATGATGTACTGATCTAAAAGATCAGAGTATGATGATGACGCACTATGATTATGATGTTTCTGATCGAAAGATCAGAGTATGATGATGATGTTTCTGATCAAAAGATCAGAGTATGATGATTATGTTTCTGATTGAAAGATCAGAGTATGTTGATGATGTTTCTGATCGAAAGATCAGAGTATGATGATGATGTTTCTATGTTGATGATGTTTCTGATCGAAAGATCAAAGTATGATGATGATGTTTCCGATTGAAAGATCAGAATGTGATGATGATTATGATCGACAGATCAGAATATGATGATGATGATGATGTTGCTGCTGATCGAAAGGTCAAGGTGCTGAAGATGTTTTTGTTGATCGAAAAGTCAAAATGCTGAAGATGTTGCTGATCAAAAGGACAAAATGTTGAAGATGTTGTTGCTGATAGAAAAATCAAAGTGCTGAAGATGTTGCTGATCGAAAGTTCAAAATGCTGAAGATGTTGTTGCTGATCGGACAGTCAAAGTGCTAAAGATGTTGCTGATCAAAAGATCCAAGTGTTGAATATGTCATTGCTAATTGAAAGGTCAAAATGCTGAAGATGTTGTTGATCAAAGGCTGAAGATGTTGCTGATGATGAAGATTGAAGATTGAAGATGAATACTACATGATGTTGAAAAGATTCCAATGATTTATAGATGTGTTACCCTGTTGATGTTGATGATGACCCCCATCTCTGCTCTTGTTGTTGTTGATGTAGAATACCCTTCTCGTTAAGGGGGAGTGTTGAAATATTGTAACTTCGAAGAATATTCTTTATGTATCTTTTGTGGTCCCCGATGGTCCAACCGGGAGAACCATTTGTATTTCATTGTACCCCAATGCTCCTATTCGGAAGAACTAATAAGAGTCATGAGGTAGTCCCCTCAAATTGTAAAGGTGGGTCATCAGCACCCCAGTGTGGTTACTTGAGCCTACATGTGTAACTCGAGCCTACATGAGTTAACTTAAGCCGACATGTTAATTGAGTAAACTTTAAGTGAATGGATGAATATAAATAGAGGTGTAGTGCTCCTCACTTGAGACACACACACTCACTTGGAATAGCGCACTTGTGGAGGAGAGGAGTTGCTGGAGAAGGAGGATAATCAGGTTTTTGATCTCCTTGTTGGTTTTACCTTTTTCCCTTTTTGGGGCATCTATATTGAGGAATATTTTGCTGGGTTTTTCCCTTTAGGGTTTTCCCAGGATAAATATGTGTTGTTCTTGTGATAATGTTTCTTTCAGTGATCCTTTTTTATATGCTTTTATTATGAAAAATGAAATGATATACTGATGTCTTAGTTAAGCATATGAAAATTTAACAAATAATCAGGCCAAAGTTCAACCGATCGGTCATGCGTTGAATCTAGTTGTAGATGTCAAAGATATGAGGAATCATGCTGATTTTGATGTCAGAGAAGTCATTGATAGAGGGGGATCCTATCCCACACTGCTAGGTATTGGATGCACCAATGACAACATGGCCATGATAAATTTTAAGAAGCGGGTGATGACATTTGAGAACCTAGATATTCGAGTCATTGCACTGATGGATCCAAATGAAGGAAGGTGATATATTGAACCAGTCATAGATGAAGTCGTGAGAGGATGGGATCATGTTTACAATATCTCTAAGGATTACATCCATCCTACTGCTGATGGAGAACTGGGTTGGCACAACGCTATCTCTGTATCCTCTGATTTTGATGATGCACTGGAAAATTGGAAAAATCGGATGCATGAAGTATCACTGAGAAAGTGTGGGATGATCATGCAGTTGCTGCGCCGTGTTGTGACTAAGATCATTGAGTTGTCATTATACAAAGGACTACCAGAACTATATTGGTTCCTCAAGGAATTTGAAGCAAAGGTATCTAAGCCTCATCGCTTGTTGGCATTAGGAGAAGCATTGAAGGCCACTCCAGCATGCTGGTGGGAAGTTCATAAGGATACCATTCATGAATGGGCACAGTGTCGATGGTTGATGACTGTGTGCTTCGATGATCGAAAGGTATATCACACTGGGAGGTATGATGGCCAGAATATCCCTTGTAGTCATCTGAGTGAATTCCAAATGTTGTGGGCATCGCAACCCAAGGATGAGTGGGTCCATGCTTTTATTCACACATTGGATGAAATGCCAAGGTACATATCAGTAGAGCTGCGTAGTGAAATCACCACTTGGGAGGAGCTGACTATTTTCTTTGCACATAACTTTGGATTTGAAGATGTTAACGCTGAGGTTAACAATGCACTATAGATTATTTGGGATGTAGTTTTAAAAGTTGTCCTAGTCGCATATCTTGTGGACCCACATGCACATTACCACATGCAATCGATAATGGAATGCTACAACATCTCTAGCCAGCCAAAAGATGATGATGAATTACACAATATTAATATTCTAGAGACTAAAGGAAGTCAAGATATCATAGCACCGGATGTCCCAATGGATCCCATGATTCAACCGCTGAAGATTAAGAAAGTTAACATTGGGACGAAGGAGAATATGAAATTTGGCAATATTGGGGACTACTGGGATGAGGATACTATGGAAAAGATCACATATCTATTGCATGAGTTTCAAGACCTATTCCCAAAATAATTCTAAGAAATGAAGGGTATATTGGGTGACCTAGGGGAAATGAAAATCCTGTTAAAACTAGATGTGAAACCAGTGCAACAGAGGCCATACCATTTGAATCCACGATATAAAGAATGGATCAAGGCTAAAATTGATTGGATTCTAGATGCAGGGATTATTGAGCCTATCAAAAAATCATAATGGATAAGTCCTATGGTGGTCCAAGACAAG
Source organism: Pseudotsuga menziesii (assembly GCA_001517045.1). NCBI lineage: Eukaryota > Viridiplantae > Streptophyta > Pinopsida > Pinales > Pinaceae > Pseudotsuga > Pseudotsuga menziesii. Next base: position 194,410 of record LPNX011041821.1, on the reverse strand, counting down.
AAGACTGGGGAAATTCGAATATGTGTCGATCTAAGGAAACTGAATGATGCTTGCATGCATGATCCCTTTCTGATGCCATTCACAGATGAGGTTCCTGAGGGATTAGGTGGTCAAGAAATGTATTCCTTCACAGATGGATTTTCTTGGTATCACTAGATCAGAATTGGAAAGGAAGACCACCACAAAACCAGATTTGTCACTGAATGGGGTTGCTTTTAGTACACAGTAATGCCCGTCGGGATGAAGAATGCGCCTGCGGTATTCTATTGGGTTGTCGTCATTGCATTTAAATATTTTATTCAAAAATTTCTGCAAGTATATATGGATGAATGGATAGTCTACGAATTGATGAAGGATCACTAGGAAAACCTACGCTTGATGCTGGAGAGGTGTCAACAACATCAGATTGCATTGAATTTAAAGAAGTGCATATTATGTGCACCATTTGGGATACTATTGGGTCACATCGTATGTAAGCAAGGAATTTCGGTTGATCCAACAAAGATTGCACTAATTCTGAGCCTATTGCCACCTACAAATATGAAGATACTTTGTATGACACTGGGGCATACTGGGTACTATCGCAAGTTTATCCAGCGATTATGCTACGATTACTACCCGCATGGAGAAACTATTAAAGAAGGGTGCCACATTCATATGGAGTCGGGATTGTCAAAATAGATTCAACACATTGAAGGCCAAGATGGATGCATCACTCATACCTGTGTTCCCTAATTGGACTAAGGAGTTTCATGTCCATGTCGATTCCTCGTCTGTTGCACTGGGAGCGATACTCGCACAACCAAGAGAAGGCAATATGGATCATTCGATTTCCTTTGCTAGCAGGAAGTTATACTTTGCTGAGAAGAATTACACGACCATAGAACGAGAGGGGTTGGCAATGGTATATGCACTACAGAAATTCAGGCATTATCTCTTGGGCGGTCACTTTAAGATGTTCATTGACCATTCAGATTTGAAGTATTTGGTCAATAAGCTTGTTTTGGGGGGGAATATCTGTTGCTGGCTACTTCTCTTTCAGGAATTTAATTTTGAAATAATTATGAAACTAGGATGCCTTAATGCTGGTCCTGATCATCTATCCTGCATTGAGACAAGTGAAGAGCCCACCAACATTGATGATGGATTGCCGGATGCACAGTTGTTTTGAGTTGATATCGCGGATGACCGTTATGCACCGATAATTCATTTCTTGACCACCGGAATTGCGTGAGAGGAAATTTCAACTAGGGAGAAGAAGTAGTTGGTCATGAAGGCTTTGGATTTCTAGCTAATTGAGGGACACTTATACCAGCTTGGACCTAATGAGATCCTGTGACGGTGTGTTCTACCTCATGAACAAGGGAAAATTCTTGAAGAAGCACATGTAGGAGTTGTAAGTGGACATTATGGAGGAAGGGATACCATGTGTAAGTTATTGTGCACTGGGATATGGTGGCCTACATTGCATAGTGATTCTACAGACTATGCGCAGAGATGTGATGTCTGTCAACGTGTTAGGAAACCATCACGGTGAGATGAGATGCAGCTTGTACTGCAGGTAAATTTACAACCTTTTGATAAATGGGAGGTGGAATTCGTTGGTCCAATCAACTTTCCAGGGAAGTGAACCCATGCATGCTACATCATCACAAAAACTAACTATCTAACAAAGTGGGTGGAGGATGCACCAGTTGTGGATTGCATCACTGTGACATTAGCAAAGTTCATCTTTGAAAACATCGTGATGTGGTTCGGATGCCCTAGGATATTTGTGTGTGACTAGGGTAGCCACTTTATCAACCACACAATAAAAGCACTAACAGAGGAGTTGCAGGTGTAGCATAAGAAAATCACCCCATATCATCCATAGGCAAATGAAGCTGTAGAAGCATTCAACAAAATCTTGAAAACTGTGCTGACAAAGGTATGTAATGCTAAATGGGATGACTGGGATTTAAAGATCCCTGTGGTACTGTGGGTGTATCGCACCACTTGCAAGAGGCTCATAGGGCAGATACCATTCAAACTGGTATATGGGAAAGAGGCAATTATGCCTATGGAGTACATTGTTCCTAGTATATGCATCACTACAACAACTAGTATGGGCGATGAAGAGGCACTTGAGTAGCAAGCAATTCAGCTACTTCAACTGGAAGAGGACCGCTTCGTCACGGGCTTCCAACAGCGTGTCGAGAAGGATTGACAGAAGGCATGGTGTTGAGCCTCATTTTATTATCATTTTTGGTGATTAAATAACACATTTAAACACATATTTTATTATCTTTAGAATATTTTATGTCATGCAAATCATTACTTCAGGGCAAGGTAAGAAGAAATTTGATGTTATTTCAACTTTGGTTATTAATATGATTTTTTATGATTTTATTAACTCAAAATTATATTATTTAAATAATATTTAATGTATTATTTGATATGTATATTTGTTTGTATATTTTATAGTTTGTTGTGGAAAATTAACACCAAAGTGCATCCAGCCTTCCTTTCGCACAATATGTCAAGATCACGATCCAACTTGGCGTTCAGCTCATCCTCCATCCTTCATGCGAAATTCGCTTGTGGTTTGCTATGTTTTCCCTAGATCGATGCACAATATATCCATCTCATGGCTTAGTGTTCCGTTCAGTTCACCCATTAGCCTATGCACTATCCATAACCGGTTTTGGGCATTTAAACATGAAACAGCCTGCAACCAAATTGATCATCCATGAGCATGGGTAATAAATCCATGTTTTCGATAGCACACTAGCTTGCAATATCCTTCGTTCGCCACCTAGATTCTCACTATCCATGCAATTCAAAGGGATAGAATGACCTGCATTCTAGAAGACCGACTGTGTCATTGCCCTTACTCTCCACAACACCACTAATCCACACGCTCGTGCTGATGAGGGGCTTGCATTCTAGAAGCCTGCTGCTGTGTACAATTCTTGCGTTCAACACCATCCCATCAACCACACTAAGGAATGGATTGACACAATGCTAAAGAATATCTTCCCATGTGAAAGGAGGAATACCATGCCACGTTCATGCTATAGAGGTCACGCTCGTGCTGAAGAACGAAGAAGTCCATGCGTTGGTTACTGAAATCAATTATGTGCCTTTAAAAGATTGACTAAAATTAGAGATCAGTCGACCTTTGAGGGTTGACTTGCTCATCTCTCATGTAAACTAAATATATCATTCTCTGAATATACGGTAGAGCTAGTCAGGAGAAAGTTATATAAGTATTTTGTTAAGAAGTTCATAACCACTATAATTTTGTTTCTGAATTTGAATAAAGAGTTGTATGCATTGATGTTGAATATTACGTTTGAGTAGGAGTTAGCAGATATCACCCCTGATTGTTGAGAGGGCCCCTCATCAACCAGAGGTTCATTTCTTTGTTTAATTCCGTTCTTTCTTTTATGTTTTAGCTAGTATAGTTTAATTGCCAGTTTGTTTTCATTAGATAATAGTAAATGCTATTTTATTTCCTATATTGCATTAGCTTAGTTTTATTTCAGCAGTTAAACAAGTAGATGCATGCATATCTTTGCTTTCAGTCATTTGTTTTCAGTTATTTTCTTTCAAGTTATTTTATTTATAGTCATTTCATTCAAGTATTGCTTTCAGTCTTTATTTCTAAACATATAACATAGTTTGCTTCCATTTGAATTCAGTCCTGTTTATTTATTTCCTGTTACGAGTTTCTTATATGAAATAGTTTTCTTTCATTTAGATTCAGTTCTGTTTATTTATTTCCTTCCATGAACTTGTTTAAGTTAATTTCCAGTTTGTTTAAATTGATTTCTAGCTTACTAATTAGTTTAATATGCAATGCTTTGTTTTCTGTTTAAGAGTTAGTTTTAAGTTAATTTGCTGATTAAATAGGTTTGTTTATTGATTCCATGCATTAGGTTTAGATCTGCATAACTTCAGCTGAAGAATTAGTTCATTTAGGTTAGTTTTTACCATTTTCAACTGTACAGACTTCCATTCAGACCTTCTGTCCAGTTTGCTATTCAGCCACCCCTTACAGATCTACTGTTCAGTCTGTCATTTAACCCTCGGTTCTGTTTTTACTATTTTTTATGTATTTTAAGATAGTTTCTAGTTTTGTTTTGTCAATATTTGGATTATGTTTGTAGTTGGTAGTTTTATTTAAGCATTACAATTAAAGTTTGACTGTTTTAGGTTATTGATTAAGGTTTTATTATTCTTCTTTATTTCTTTTCACTTTAAATTAAATATGGATTAAGTTGTTCTTATTTCTTGAATATTAAACACTGATTTCGTTTTACTGATGTTTTACGTAATGGTTATCTTTGTTTCCATATAGAGTTTAGGGTTAGATGTATTATTTTTAAGAGGAAGTTAATTTGTAATCACATGAATCATTCTTGTTTTTGGTATATATTTATTGAATAATAGAGTTTAAATATTTTTATTAAGTTTTATACTTGCTTCTGTTTATTATCATTGGTAATTTTTCTACTTGCTTCTTTCAAAGTTTTATTTATTATGTTTTCTACTCGCTTTTTTAGTTTTCTATTTTTGTAAGATAAGTTGTCTTTTTACCCCAGCCTTCCACTTCAGTAGTAGTTAGTTTGTTATTTGTCAGTTTAGTTGTTATAATTCCTTTTATGTATGAGTTAGTGTCTAAAGTTATAAATATTATTGTTTATATTTGTTTTAGTAGCTGTTTAAAATTTGATACTCCAGTCCAGTCCAATTATTTAGATAGTCTTAGGAGTTTGACTCGATTTTTCATTTTGAAAGATCTTTCGACCTTTTGTTTATTAAAATATCTCCACGACACCCTAGGAGCCTCTTTACCTTTGCATATATTTTGTATCAACTCTAAGCCTACCAATCTCGGTCGATAATTAAATATTAAGTGTATTTAAGATAGTAGAACACACCCAACACGTGGCATGATCACCACATTAAAAGCAAACAATTTTCCCAAGGAAATTTGGTGCTGTTATACGATAGCAAGTTCATAAAGTGTCCAGGTAAGTTACAAATGCACTGTTTAGGCCCATATCTTATTCATTCAATTACTTCTGGGGGTGCAATTCAGTTGCAGTAGTTAGATGGAGCGGTGCTGCCAAAGCTCGTGAATGGTAGCCTCTTGAAGCCCTATAGGACAGGGGTGGAAGGGCACACTGCATGAAGCAAAAAAAATAATAGTGGGCTCACGAGTGGGGGCTGTATTCAATTAAAGGGTAGTTGATTCAGCAGAGAATAGCTAGTTAGCCATGGAAAATGGTTGTGCCGAAACGAGGGGGTGCGATAGACAATAGGTTGCACTGAGGGAAGAGGGTTGCAACAAGGTGGTCCTCTGGAACAGGGGGGTGTGACATAGAAAAGGTTGTGCATCAGCAAGAGGGTGTGATGAGGGAAGAGGGATGCGACATGGTGGTCTGCTGGACCAAGTTTGCGCGATAGGTAAATATGGCACATTCGAAGGATCCTATGCTAAGAAGATAGGGCTGTGACATGCAAAATAGATGGGGTTGCATGATTGGTGGTCACCAAGGATAGAAAGAGTGGCTCATAGTGTATGGTAGACTCCGTGACGGTGACCGGATGTCACGTCTATACTCAATAACAGCTTTCAAAGAAGGAAATGATGGCTTGGTTGACGTCATAAGTTAATGATAACAAATATGAAAGGCAGGGTGGCAGAATTGATGACGTATTTAGCACACACATGAATTATCCAATATAATGATGCACTTGAGTGAGTCATGATGACAACTAAGTCGAATTTGGTGTTATAAGCTAAGAACCTGTAGCTATATGAACCCCATTAGGAAGTACTGCACTAAGCAAAGTTGTAGAAGAGTTGGGTTGGGTTGTTAAAGGAAGCTCCACTGTGTAAGGGAGTGGTGGTTGAAGGGGCAATGCAAACCTCCCTGGATATAGGGAAGCCTATGAGTGAGAACAATGTCTCAGTAGAAATTGATGAAAAAGCTGTGTGAGTATATGGGTTATTTTGGCTAGGATAGAATTTTCTAGCGAAATCATCCTTGGCTATGTTTCTCCAAGTCGGTTTAAGGTGCTGACTCAGACACCCATGAGGAATCTAGATGGGACAAAAATTCCTGTCACATTTGACTAAGTCTGTGGGAACAGGGAACCGGGTCCTTGAGGCAGCATTGGATGAGCCTGGAAGGACCAAGTGGTTAGATGCGGGGCTCAAGACTGGTTGGATAGACACTTTTTGAAGGGCGACAACAAATGGAGAACAATGTAGCTTTCATAAAATCTAGAGCACGATGGCATTTTTGGTTACATAAGTATAGAGGTTTGCTGAAATCCACTATAGTTGACATTGAAGGAAGCAGTTGCAGCCAAAATGCGAGTTAGAAAATATGGAAATAGTCACACACTAATGCATATGTGACGGTTTCTACCATTCAGGATCGAGGAAGACACCATGGCTAGCTGATATGGCTCGAGGACAAGCCACAAAACTATGTTGGGGGCTTGTTGGCAAGGGTTTGGGGTAAGTGAGTTGCGCAACAATGTGGAGGCTGTGCAAGCTCACACGACACTGTGCAAGCAAAAGATAGAATTATGGGTGAAAAACAAATCGCTTTTGAATATTTTATGCATATTTTTGTATTGATCGACCAGAATTTATAGATATAGGTCAATAGTGGTTAAATCAGTTAGAAAGATAGTTAGAAGTGGACCTTGAATGTAAAGGCGCAATCCTATATATAGAGTAGAATAAGAGAGGAAGAGAAAAAGGAGAGATGTATATGAGATGAGACTAGAGTGAGAGATTAAATCTTTTGTGACTTGTATGCGACTCTCTAGATTGATATTTCTCCCACTGTTGAGGAAGATAGATGTTGTTTCGGATCCATTGCGATGAATATGATATGATGGATATTGAGCTGAATCACTATTGTCCTTGTTTCCATTTCATATGTTGCAATGTCTCTTCCTAACTTTATTGATTGTGATGGTTCTGTTTTATGAATGCAATACTGCTACGATGAATATATGTATAATACAATCTATTAGATCTGTGATTGAAACGATAGATCTGTGATGAATATTGTGATATATTATAAATGGCTTTTCTAGATCTGATAGTTATGCTGATAAATCATTGATGCCCAGATCCTCCTCCTTACTATGGAAACTTGGTTCTGAAAGCTCTCCCTCAAACATCTCAAGTGAGACTTCATCTGCTCTATGGGTGTTACCGGGTAGGGTAAAACATGTCTAGGTTAGTGCTTAGGGAGATTGCGTTGGTTGGGCCTCGAAAGAGTGAGAACCCCTGTCGATGAGGCTTTGTTGGTGGGTTTTGGCCAACACTCAACCACCCAAAGCAAAGAACAACTGATTAAATGTAATCTAATCTAAACTATCCCTGGGGAGAAAGATTAATACTAATATGAGCAATGTACTTCATTGTTTGCACACATAATTCTATAGATAGATGACAAATTTTGAATAGATAAATACAATAGAAAAGTAACAAAAATATAGCTCTATGAAGTGAAATCACTCATTACTCATCCATTGCATAAGATTCAAAATATAAAATGAAATCATTCATAACACAATATTAGTTTAGCAGGTTAGAACAATCTAACAAATTGTACAACATGCTAAAACATAAATAATTCATCATTCAACGATCTACATAACATGCTTTAAAACTCATGTAGTCCTCTCTCCAACAAAATTTTAGTCCTCTTTATTATAAAAAGAAATAGTTCTCCTTACAAAATGTTTCATCATATGGAAGCTAGAAATAGTCCTCTCTCTATTCGATTCTACCCATACTTATACATTTACCAAATGACGTTTGGTTATCCATGCCCTTTGGGATTCTCCAAATATTTGGTTACTAGAATTTTGTCCTCTAGTGTGATCACTAGGAAAATAGAACAAATGCAAAATTATACATAAAAATATCCACATGTGGATAAGACAAATCAAGTGGGACCAGTTGATCAAGTCATGAATTTCTTCCATGAAACAACATTTGTAGCTATGGTCTTGAAATATATTGGTTCCAAAAATCTAACCGTGACCTCATGCCTGAACAGCTGGGATTTTATATTTGCAACCCTTTGTGGATTTAATCTAAGCTGGTCCTCCAGTAGGAAATTACTGATTACAACTTGATCCACCAAAATGTTTACCACCTTTTCATTCAGGCCTTTAACCAGCTGTATATGAAGTTCATCCTCTTGCAGCCTGTCATGTAGGTGCGTTCAAATGCTCCTCCTGAGTTGGAAACTCTTGCATCCTCTTTGCTGAAGATGACTGACATCTATTCTAGGTTGTAATCATTTTTTTGTAGAATTCCATACATTTGTCCATAGTCTTCTCAACCACTACTATTATTCTTGCACACTGATCTAGGAACAAAGCATCAATCTCATCAAAGAATAATCAACAAATAACTCATGAAATGGTGTTAATCGGAACCGGAATTGGTTTCCTCTCTGTATATTTAATTAGCAATGAATGGTTACAATACCAATGTCAAGCAATAGCTTGAATCCATGAGAAATTTGAATACCTAAGGAGGCAATTCAAAATCATGAGTGAGTCTGGCTTAACTGACTATCAGACATTCAATCACACTCAGTTAACCACTTGACCAAATCCCTAATTGACTCAACAAACCCTAATTGAAGTCGGAGTGCAATAAATGACTGAATCTCAACTAAAGGAGATCAAACACATGTCATAGCAAGCCAACCATCAAGTGCTAGTGCTCCATGAATTCAATGAACCTCGATGAGGTTAACTGAAGCTGAACTGATCATCAGAAGTTGGTGGAGACACCCCTGTTGACTCTAGATCATTAAATAATATATTTAATGAGAGGAGGTGCCTTAATTGACTAGTTGAATTGATTGTAAACACCAGTTATCAATTAGGTGTATTGATATCACTCAGATCACCCCCGAAATGCTCCAGTTATCCTCCTTGATTGTAGGTAGGCGTGGGTGTGACTGGATTATGGCAATTAATGATCCACTAATGTCAATTAATGTCAATTATACTTAGGATAGTGGTTTAACTAGGCCAATTTGACCAAAAAGAGTGTGTATGATGGTAAATGTCTCCAACACTCCCACTTAAGCTATACTGAGGAAGAGTTAGAAAACGTAGATGCATAAAAATGCTAGGGCCTTAGCAACTAAGGCCATAGGTCACCCTATACAATGCCGAGACTGAAAAAATGCTCAAAACAAACTAAGTGAGGAAAAGAGGGAAAACCCAGTGGGAACCCCCCCCCCCCCCCCTAAGCTGAACACTGAAAGTAGTCTAGATCACCTTAATGAACTCACCCCCAACAGTGAACAAAGGTAAGCGAAATTCTTTTCTGAAAATCTCTTGGTGAAGATGTCTGCAATCTGCTCATCAGTTGGGCAGTATTGTAGAATGATGGTCCGGTCATGCACTAGCTCCCTGATGTAGTGCATGTGAATCTCTACATGCTTGGTCCTCTTCCTAGTAACTGGATCCGTGGATATCTTAATAGCACTCTAGTTGTCACAAAAGAGGACAATAGACAAAGTACTACCAAGATCAAACTCTGAAAGAATTCCTTGCAACCAAACCGCTTGGATGCAAGCATTCACCGTTCCTCAATACCCAACCTCTACTGAAGATAGTGCTATGGAAGCCTAATTTTTGCTTGACCAGAAAATAGGGCCACCACCAAACATGAATACATATCCAAAAGTTGACTTTTGATCAATAGAATCACCCACCCAATCGGAATCTGTGTATCCAACTAGCTCTAGCTCGAAGTCTGCAGCATCATGAATGCCATAGGTCCTGGTTCCCTGAATGTACTAGAGGATCCTCTTGGCTGCTTTCCAATGAATATCATGAGGATGCTGCATGTATCTTGATACAACATTCACAACATAACAAATATCAGTCCTAAAATGTGTCAAGTACAACAAGCTACCAATCAGTTGTCGATGGATAGTGCAGTCCATGGGAGGTGTGTGTTTTCGTTCTTCAAGGCTGAACCCTGAAAGGAAAGGGAATGGTGTGGGCCTACATTCAGCCAAGGTCTGAATTGTATTTGGACTGAGTGACCATAATCCCATCAAAAGTTTGCTCGATTTTGAGCCCCAAAAATTGTTTTAGAAGCCCCAAATCACTTATTTCAAAGGCATTGTGGAGAGCAGTTTTGATGGCTTAAATGGAGGCAATTGTGCTACATGTGGTTAGTAAGTCATCAAAATATAAAACAATGATAATTATATTACCATCATGTTTCTATAAATACACATTTGTATCTGATCTTTATCTCTGAAAGTTTTGCGAGAGAAGGAAGGCATCCATCTTGGAATACAACTCTCTTGGGTCCTGTTTTAACCCGTATAGTGAATTCTTTAGCTTGCAAACCAAATATGAATAAGTGATGTATCCCTCAAGATGCTTCATGTATATCTCCTCATGAATATCTCCATGTATAAAGGCTGACTTAACATCCATGTGATGCACCTCCCAGTGCTTGGATGCTGAAATAACCAAAACAAGGCGTATGGAGTCCATTTTTGCAACCGGTGCAAAGGTCTCATGGTAGTCCACTCCTTGGATCTAAGAGAAAAAATTTTCTACCTGCATTGCCTTATATTTTCAGGTGCTTCCATCAGCAGAAACCTTTTTCTGAAACACCCACTTGCATTGAACCAATTTCCTTCCCGGAGGAAGAGAAACTAGCTCCCAAGTAGTGTTTTTCTGAAGAGAATTCATCTCTTCATCCATGGCAACTTGCCATATTGGATCATTCCAAGAATGGTAGTAGGATTTTGGATCTGAAATAATGATCAAATAACAAGTTTTATACAGCAAATTATCAAAACAAGAGAGCGCAATACCTTCTCTTTGGAAATCAGACCGGGTTCTCCTTGGATCATCCGGATTTCCAATGTTTTCTCCTACGGAGGAGAGTGTCTGTTCGGCCCATGTAGGAAGATGATTTTTCACTTAAAGTTCTAATTCAAAATCTGATGATTGTTGCACACTGATATCATAAATCATAGGATCCAAATCATGGTCATCACCCCCAATTTCATCATCCAAATATTCAGTAGAATAGGAAGGAAATTCGACAGTTTTCTCCTTCACTAGTTCCACCTCCTGAAGAGGCTCATCGAACTTGACACTTCTCTTAATGATGATTTATTTGGTATTGATATAAAAAATCTTGAATCATTTATATTCATCAGTATTCCCAATAAACATAAATTCTATGCTTTTCGGTTGCAAATCCCTTCTTTTATCAAGCAGAATCCGGGCGCATGCAGTGGGCCCAAACACCCGTAGGTTCGACACATCCGGCTTGTGTCCGAAGTATGCTTCAAAAGGAGTCTTTCCTTTCATGGATGAGTGTGTTAACCTATTATAAATGTATTCTATAGCATGCATGGCTTCATCCCACAAATTTTTATCAAGCTTCTTTGACTTGAACATACATGTGGTCATCTCCTTGAGAGACCGGTTCTTCCTTTCCGCTACTCCATTCTGATGGGGAGTGTAGGGAATTGAATGCTAGAAATGAATACCAATTTGGGAGAATATGTACAGAAACTCATTACTAACATACTCCCCTCCATTATAATATCTCAATATCTTGATCTTAATCCCAAAGGCATTTTTGATCAAGGCCTTCAATTCAGAAAATTGTTCACATACTTCTGATTTCTTTTTGAGAAAGAAAACCCATGTATACCTTGAAAAATCATCAATAAAAGTAAGGAGGTACCTTGATCCATTCATGGATGTGACAGGAATCATACCATTGATATCAGAATGTATCAGCCCCAATATGCTTGTAGCTTGGTTTGCCTTCCCCCGATCGAACTTGTGCTCAGGGTGTTTTCCAATCACACAGCCCTTGCAAATTCCCGTGGTTTCCTTGATAACTGGGAGGCCTTAAACCATGGAGTGTTTCTATAATTGCTACAAATATTTGAAATTAATATGGCCAAACCTCTCATGCCACAGCCTACTAACCTCATTTCCATGAGTTAGAAGAGCGGTGGGCTTTGCATTCGCAACAAAGTGAGAGAACTCATAGGCTTTTGCATGATGGTTTGCAAGGCCTTTTGCAATGAGTTTCCCAGATGCAATTTCTATTATCTCAACATCATTTGGGATGAAAGAGACTCTCTTAGGAATTCCTGTATGTTTCATCTGATAGAAACTAAGGAGATTTGCTGGTAAAGACGGTACATACAAAACATTAGAGAAAAAAACATTTTCTAGATCTACAGTACCTTGTCCTTCGAAAATGACGGTGGATTCATCTCCCATGTGGATGGGGATGGATTTTCCGGTCTCCAAGGATGAAAAGGAATATTTTTCAGCCATCATGTGGTTTGAAGCTCCAGAGTTAATAATCAATGCTTTGGACTTCAAAGTGCTTGCCATGAGGGCATGACCTTTCTCATGCTGTGGTTCCCGATCTTGGTGATCTCTCCTCCGAAATCTCTCTGGAAGATTGATGTGATTCCTCTAAAGGAGAGAGGTTGCTTCATCAAGATTTTTCTTCATGCAGTCATGTTCAGGGTGAAAACCCTTCCCACAGTAAGAACACTTGACTTTTTCTTTCCCATTGTGCCCTTTTCCTTTGTTCTTCCTTGAACCATAAGATTCATCATGCTGTTGTTTTTCAACTGTAGGATTGGGAGCATCAAATTTAGTTTTCTAATTTTTCTATTGCTTTCCTTTACCCTTTAGATATTTGGGCCTTGAGACATGGAGGGCTTGATCACGGGAAGATCGGACGATCCCCATCTGGACAAGCTTGTCATGTTCATTACTTAGGGACTCAATGAAGGAATTGAGTGTAGGCATCTTCCATCCAGGGGTTGTGAGCTTCCCCGCACGGAATGTAGAAACAAAAAATGAACAATCAGCCCCAAGTTTGGAGAGGATGGAAAGGATGATCTGATCATCCTCCTTCTCCACATTGCATTGCTTCAAGAGTAAAACAGTATGCTTGAACTTTGTAAAGAAATCATCCATAGTCTCGAAATTGGAAGTTTGGAGAGACATGAGTTCATTTTCGAGTTGGTAAACTCTCAAGTCATCATGCTTTCTGTATAGAGATTCCAATTTGTCCCATATTTCTTTCAGTGTCTTCAAATCCGTAAGATGGAAGAGAAGGTCTTGGGAAATAGAGACGCACAAGAAACCGAAGGCTTCATCCTTCTTGTTCAAGAATCTTGATTTTTCTATGGTGGATCTAGGATCAACTTCAGTGTCCATGGCGACTCTAAAAATTCCTTTGGAGTGCAACTAAATCTCCATTTTACTTTTCCATGAGTGGAAATTGTATGGAGTCAAGATATTTTCTGAGGAGGCCATCTGGATGTGCTGTAGCAAATGCTTCACCTGTAGAAACTTGAAAATCAAAACAGAAAGGGAAAAATAAGGTCAGATAGCCTGCACATTCTAGGATTTCATCACACCCAGCATAGTCAATCAAGCAATCTTGATCAACAAGTTATTTACTTGGGATATTGAGTGGAAAGCCTTGGCTTCTGGTGCAGTGCTGGAATTTTGAGCTATTGCTCACTTTTCATGGAGAAATCTGTCAAAAAGCTTGTTTTTGAGAGATAGATATTCGTCCCACCATATGCTCTGATACATATTATTCTTGCACATTGATCTAGGAACAAAGCTTCAATCTCATTAAAGAATAATCAACAAATAACTCATGAAATGGTGTTAATCGGAACCGGAATTGGTTTCCTCTCTGTATATTTAATAAACAATGAATGGTTACAATACCAATGTCAAGAAATAGCTTGAATCCATGATAAATTCGAATACCTAAGGAGGCAATTCAAAATCATGAGTGAGTCTGGCTTAACTGATTATCAGCCATTCAATCACACTTAGTTAACCACTTGACCAAAACCCTAATTGACTCACCAAAACCTAACTGAAGTCGGAGTGCAATAAATGACTGAATCTCAACTGAAGGAGATCAAACACATGTCATAGCAAGCGAACCATCAAGTTCTAGTGCTCCATGACTTCAATGAACCTCGATGAGGTTAACTAAAGCTGAACTGATCATCAGAAGTTGGTGGAGGCACCCCTGTTGACTCTAGATCATTAAATAATATTAAATAATCATTAAATAATATATTTAATGAGAGGAGGCACCTTAACTGACTGGTTGAACTGATTGTAACCACCAGTTAGCAATTAGGTGCATTAATATGACTCAGATCACCCTTGGAGTGCTCCAGTTAGCCTCCTTGACTATAGGTAGGCGTGGGTGTGACTGGATGATGGCAATTAATGCTCCACTGATGTCAATTAATGTCAATTATACTTAGGATATTGGTTTAACTAGGCCAAATTGACCAAAAAGAGTGTGTATGATGGTAAATGTTTACCACCTTTTAATTCAAGCCTTTAACCAGCTGTATATGAAGTTCATCCTCTTGCAGCCTGTCATGCAGGTGCTTCAAATGCTCCTCCCGAGTTGGAAACTCTTGCATCCTCTTTGCTGTAGATGACTAACATCTATTCTCGATTGTAATCACTTTTTTGTAGAATTCCATACATTTGTCCATAGTCTTCTCAACCACTACTATTAGTCTCTCATCATCCTTTCTACTAAAATTCATGATATCATATTCAATCTGCAACCTTTCTGGACTCTTCATCAGTGCATTTTATGATAGTTTTTTATTAGTTTCCAACAAGGTCAATTGACCTTGTATATATTCTACAATTTCCTGAGTCCTCATTTTGAATTTAATAGATATCCCTAATATCTCCTACAATCTGGCCTCTCTTGCTTAATTTTGTAAACCTCGTCTACTAGCTTCACATGAAATTAATATATCTTGCCTTTGACCAAGAGAGTGTGCTCTCCAATAGCTGCTATGTCCATTTTTTGTTCATTAGCTTCTTTCAATAGTACCTCTAAAGAACTATTTGGTGCTTCTAGTTTTGCAATTTGAACTTGATATTCCTCCACTTGCTTGTAAGTTGTGGACCTTTGTATTTCCATCTCTGCTAGCTTACTTTCTAGATCCTTCTTTTCTTCACCAAGGGTAGTATTTGAAAATTTCAAAGCATCCTTTTCTTCCTCCAAAATATGGTAATCCTGTTGAAGCTTCTCTAAGGCCAAAAGAGTGGCATGATACTTCCTCTTTGCTTCTCAACCTACTCTCTCCTCCTTCCTCAAGGTTTCCTTCATTTGTGCCATTTTATCTCTATATGGAACAACTGCTCCTTTCAACTTACTAACATTATAGTAATTCACCTGTGCAATTGCAATACCCAACGAGGCCATCTGTTATGGATCCTCCTCTACATTCTTTACAACCATTTTCTCTATCACTGTGGTAACTTCGGGTTGAGTACCCATTTTCAATGTTTTCTTGAATATCCATACAATTGATTTCCACTTGGGGTAAAAGAATACATTTTCCAAATTTGCAACTTCATGTTGCTTTGATGGAGTGAAAGGTACCAACCCCAGCTCAACAATTGGGGGGTGACCTCCTATGAGTATATCTCCTAAGGTGGAAGGCAGAATTTCTGGATTATTCTGAGTAGTGTTATGCTCCCAAGTTTCCCTATCTAGATCCTCTTTCTCTTTTGGTCTAATTTCTTATGGTATCTTCTCGGCTTCCTCTTTTTCTTTATTTTCTAATTCCCTTTACATTCTTTCTTCTGCCTCATTCTGCTTCTGCTCCTCTTCTATCCTTCTTTGCTCCTCCTCTTCCTTTTCTCTCTTGTATTCTTCATCTAGAAGTTTATTTGCACCTTCTGCTAATATTCGTGTTGTTTCTTCCTTTTGCTTTCTTGCAACTTCTTCGTCATGTCCTTTCTATTCAGGATTACTGCTACTACTTCCTTTGCCTCCATACACTCTGATCTTCATCATGAGCTGCTTGTTTAGAGTGGTCATATTGCAAGCATTTCAGTATAATTCTTCATATTTATCCACATGATCAATGTATTCGAATTTCACTTTCATGAGTGCATGGTGTGCTGCACCTTTTCCTTGAGAATCGTTTTTGTGAAATCTCCTTTCACCAAAATGAAATATTTCTAGCTCTCTCAGGAACTCTAGTGCAGTTTGGACCTTGGAAAACTTATAACAACCGACATAAAATGGCATTGGTGGGAACATAACCTTCTTCATCTCAAATAAATAATTCCTGAAACCATCCAAGAAGAGTTGTCTCATGGCTTCTTTATGTACTATATAGTTAGTGGGATATTTGGGAAGATTTGGTTCCCCCAAACATCCTTAAGTAGGTTCCCTCTTCAGAAAAGAAGTTGTCTCCAAATTCCCTTATGGACTCCAAAGAACATTTAGACAAGCATTTAAATTCCTCAAGAAAAATCAACTGGTACAGTGGCATTAAAAACTCTTCACAAACCACATTTTAATAATTATGATATTTATGGGCCCATAAAATATGGTATACTGTATAGATGGGCACTTTTCCTTCCTTCCACTTGCATTTTAGCTTCACAAATGGATGGAAACAGAGTATACAGAAAGGATCCCATATAAAACTCAAACTTATTTTGGTGAAATCCTTCCTGTGCTGCAGTTATGGAGGAGGAAAAACTGTTTGCTATGATATATGCCCAATTGAATACACTTCCCAACATGGTTACATGATACATTAATGGTATCCACCCAATCTTGTAAAACCTTATGTTACCACCTAATTTGTACCTAGTGTTTTTTTATCAAGTGAGCTTGGTGAACTAGACAAAGATGATTTGTTCCGACTTCAAGAAGACCTTTGGAAGTGATTGTTGTACTATATCACATGTTCATACCCCATGGGGGAATTGTAATAAGATGTTCTAGAATTATAGTGTCTGTAAAAGACTTGGTCTCGTAGACTTTATTTGTCAATCCAATCAACCTAGGGTGTTTTTTCCCTTGGTTATTATTGGTTGTTGAATAAACAACTGATAATTTCTGACTTTTCACTCAATACCTCCAAAGTTGGGGTGGTCATCTTGGCATTTAGGCCTTTTGAGGTTATCAGAGTCTATGTGTCAATGTATAAACATGTTAGGAATCATGGTCGAGTCATATGAACATGTCTAAGTCCCCCCCTTTTTAAATTTTTAAAATTTTTTTAGTTTTTTGATATTTAATTTTTCCACAAAAGCTTAGGGTATTTTTTAATAGTCTAATTGGAAAAATTGGTTTTGTAATAAAAGTGGGCCAAATAATCAGTTTCAGTCATGGAGGTGCTCATTTTCAAGCTAAGAGCGCCATGTAAACCTATAGACCCACTATTTCCAAGTTTTGAGTGATTTTCCATCACTCGGGTCAGAAAGCCCCAAAAAATCAATTATTGATTATTTTAATTAATAAATTGATGAATAATGGAGCAAATCTAAAATCCTAGATCAATGGATTCTCAACTGATTTGATTGAAATCAGTCTCATCAGCAACAAATTAACTAGAGATTGCAATTATTTGACTGAAGGGGCTAATTAGGGTAGATCCAGAGTTTAACTTCAACCTCCTTTATGGGGAATTGTGCCCTCTCTCTCTCCTCCACATGTGTGGGATATTCTGGGAGCTCTGTGGTTGATGACTCATTCAGAAGGTTGATGTGTCAGCTCAATCAGCCCTCTGATTGACATTTAGACTCAGTGGAAGATCATATCAACTTCGGAACAAACTTTGATGGACTCTCCTTCAGCTACAGTTGTCTATTTCCTTGGGATTTGCGCCCCCTCTGGGCCGGGGCTTTAATTTTTTGTATAAATAAAGCATGGCTGCCTCCTATCCAAGCTAGGAAGAGTTGGATTGAGGAGCTATTGCTTTTTTAATATTGTGTAATATATTTTTCTATTGGAATAAAGTGAAGCTTTGGAGCGCAAAATGGTGTAATGCTCTTATGTGTGTGGAATTAATATTGTCTTGCAGCTACTGGTGTCTCTCTCTCAATTTCTGCATCTGAATCTTGTCTGGCTTGAATGATTCATTTGAATCAATAGGAGTATAGTTGGGCAAGTAAGATTACTTGTTTCTCAATATCTCATAGCATATATGTATGGATATTCAGGTTACACAAAGTTTAAATAAGTTTATTTGCATGTAATCCCTCTCTTTTTTCATATATCTCTATCCAGATCTCATAAGGTTTTTGTGTAGGATTGTTTGTTAGTTTTTCAGGTAGCAAGGGTTCGATGAACCATAGATCTAGCTTGACTCCACTAGGAATCCAACTATTTTGTGAAGGCATTGCCCCTCAGCATTCCACTAACTAGTCTTTTTTGCAGATCCATTCCAACAACAAGTGCTCTTCTTTTCCTCTTCCTCCTTCAATCTTTTTAAAATCAGTCTGGTTACTTGTTTTGCAGCTGTAAGATTTTTTAGATCTATTAATTTCAGAATTCATTTTACATATATCTTTCTGTCTTAAAGCTCATAAACTAGATCTCATTCCTAAAGAAATTTTACAAGCATTCTAGATCTAGTTTTAGGGAAAATTGTCATTTTTCAAGGCTATGAAAGTAGATCTAAAAGTTGTTGAATGCATGGTTGTTTCCATAAAATATAAAAAGTTATATTCAGAAATTTAAGTGCTTTATATTGGCTGCCCCAAAATCAGGCCAAGATCCCAAGCAAACCTTTCTTTCCTTGGTTCTTTTTTCGCTTCTTTAAAAACTAGTTTTAACTTAGAATTTTTGGGTAAAACATTTGTTCATCCAAAAGTTATTTCAAAGTAGTTTTGGGAATATTTAACTATGATACGATTTTTCTTTTTATCAGGTATAACAGAAAAGAGGAGGAGGTGTTTTCTGAAAAGTATTTTTGGACCATTCGAAACCCCTAGGGGGTCTCTGTCTTCCCAAAATTTCAAAATTTCGCAATTTGTAAACCTTTGGTCTCATTCCATAAAATGACCAAGTGGATTAATTTAAGTTTTATGATATTGTAATTTCCGCTAATAAAATTAAAAATCTCTTCTAATAGGCTCTTTCGAGCCTATTCACCATCCCCCCTGGGGGGATTCGCGTCCGTGTCACCTTTTTTGCATTTTTCCCTTTTTTCTGTTCTATTTTAGTATTGACATGCAGGATTGTATACTTTGATAATATTTTGCATTATTCCATACTTTTAATTCAAAATTAATCATACTACTTACCCCACGACTTCCCGATTGACTCGCAAGGGGAAAGAGATGTGTGGTAGGACTAATTAGAAAACCGGTGTTGTGTATCTCTGATTCCATTTTAATTGTTTTTTTTCATGCAAGAAATAAAATTAACCCCTCCTTCATTTCTTTATTGAGGTCCACTTGGACCAAAAGAGATTCTTGAAGGGTCTTCTTTTTTTAACAAGAACAGGCTCTTAAAATTTACTAAAATTGACAAGACTCCAGTGTGTATGCTCCGTACCTGGATGCGATTCATCCGATCATTCAAGATGCATCAAAAGAACTTGAGTGAATAGATTAATTAGTCTTCACCTCCCAAATTGACAAACCATCAAGCGAAAATCCAACGCCTAGAACAAACTGTAAGCAGTGGAAAAATACCCAAAGGAGTGGGAACAACTAGAAAGTGACCTTGAGGCACCGATATCTATCACACCCTAATGGGAATGTTATGAAAAACATTCTCTGAGACTCCGTTCCATGCCACAAACACCTTGTTGGTAGCTGTGAAAGTTCACTTTCGGACATACTCCGAGTACCCCTTGGGTATATATGGTGTCCCCTTTTCATCTAATTAATTCATTCACATTCCACATTAATTTAAAATCTACCAAAAGACATTTGCAAAACATTCTTTCAAGCACATGCAAGCACATTATTTTCTCTGTTGACTCCATTTAAGGAACTGGTGATTTATTTGATCAATTCTTTCGATTATATATATATATTGAATGTCATTATCGTGCTTATCTGCTTTAAATATTGCATCTTGTTATATTTTGTTTCCATTGGTTAATTTCAAAAAACTCCAAAGCAACTTAATCAATATAACACCATCACACTAAGTAATTAGCCTTAGTAATTTAATAGGGTCTACCCCCCTTGGCTTCGTTAGGAGTTATCCTAAATGGAGGATTCAAGAACAAGGTGATAGCCTTGACTCGAGACTTGCCCCCAAGGACACACCGAGTGGCTTGAATATTTCTGCCACATAACCCAGGTGTGTGAAAGGCGAAAACACTTTTTGGTGTCGCTGCCAGGGATAAATCTTTTTATTCCTGAGTATGACTTAGCTTAAGTTTTTTCTAAACAACTAAAAAGATATAAACATTTTGATTGATCTAGTCTTTAAAAAACATAAAAATTAAAACTCAATCCATCTGGCGACTCCATTGTCTAATATCCCTCCAATAATTTCTACTGGAAGAAACTGCCATCAATTATTCAATCCTCTCCCTGATCCTGGAAGGTTTATTAGGGAAATATTGAATAGGCAGACTTCCCGTATAAACCTTGAAGATTTAGGAGACCAATCCCTCTCAGATATCCATCACATATTTGTAGAGAGTCATATCTACCAATCTCAAGAAATGAGATAATTCTTTAAATGCCTTGACTTTTCTCAGATAGTAGGTGCTCCCCATGACATTCCAAATGATGCTATCAAGAAACTCCCCATATTCCAGGGCAATATTGCCATCACTTCCAATTCTCACCTTCGAAAGTTTGAAAAGCACTTGGTCAGTTATTGCAATGATGTTACCCATAACCATGAAGATGTCAAAATGAATCTCTTTGCTTTATCCTTAGAGGATGATGCTGCAGAATGGTGCTTCGACCTAGGTGATGATTCATATAAAAATATTAGTTAATTCCTAGAGGGTTTTAATAAGAAATGGGGAGAAAAGAAAGAACCAAGACATTTGCTTGCTGCCCTTCATAACATAAAGAAGATGGAGAATGAAACCATGGATAAATTTAACACTAAGTTCAGGAATGTGGTTCTGTACCTCCCTAAAGAAATCAAGCAAAAGGATGCCTCCATCCTCATATCTTACATAGAAGCTTTCATTGGTGATTTGAGGTACCAGTTTAAGAGACAAGGAGTTGACCGATCTAAAAACTGCTAAGGAATTGGACAAGAAAATAGAAATGAATATGTAGTCTTCAGGAAAGTCCAACATTCCAGGTTACACTAGGGGAAACAATTCATACAACAAAGAGAAGGGTAAAGCCGTTGAATTAGAAGAAAAGGGCACCTCTAAAGATCCCATGGAAAAGGTAACAGACATGATAAAAAACTTGGTTACTACTCAAAACCAACTTATGGAAAATCATTCTGCACAACTGACACATATGCAAAATAGAATAATCACAATGGAAAGAAATAATGGATCCAGGAACTTTCAGCCTAAATAGAATTAGATGTATCAAAAGAAAGCTCCTTAGCAAGAACCTAGGATTCCAAACCAGTTAGACTTAGCTAACATGGTAGAAGAAGTAATTCCATGGTGTAGACCTTGTGATCAATTCTGCCAATAAAGCACTTGTTATATTGCAAACCAAGTTATAGAACATGGAATTCCCTAGGTCAGTAATCATCAAACAATGTCAAATGAGTATGATCATGTGTATATGGTAGGCCAAACCTACCCTTTATCAAACCAGCATTTCCAACAAGCCACGGATTATAGTTATGAGAAGGACCTCCTTTCCAACTTATATGGTGAAATGCCTACTCCGGAAAGAATTCAGGAAATGAAGAAGGATAGATTCAAGGGTGTGGTTTATCAAACAAAGGAGAATCCATCACCATCTAAACAGTACAAGCCGAAGGTAACCAATCCTCCTCTCCCAGATCCCCTTGTTATCCCTGAATCAAATATTGACATGGGAGAATGGATAAGTAATGATAAGGTTCATGTTTATGCAACTGATGTCCTTAAAATTCTTGGTCAAAAAGAAAATTTGTTTAAATACATAGAGGATAGTCAAAGTAAAACTCATAATATTGACAAAAATGATCCTCGCCCTAACAATAATGCTATATTTGAAGCCAAACATATTGAACCTATGGATATGCCTATAGACCTCAATAGTGTTGATCTGAAAAGAGAAGACCATCCTCCTTTTTATGTCTCTCTTTTAGTTGATAACCTTCTCCTTCATAACTGCATGTTAGATTTAGGTGCTTCATCAAATGTCATTACAAGAAAATTAATGGAACAACTAAATCTAAGGATCACCTGACCCTATCACAATGTTCGTGCAATGGATGAAAGAGAATTTGAAGTGGTAGGGATAATTTTAAATCTACATGTTAAGTTGGCCAAGTATCCTGACATCAGCATATCGATGGATGTGGTAGTGATAGATGTTCCATATGTTTGGGGTATGTTGCTATCCAGAAAATGGGACACAACTCTTAGTGGGTACATTCAAATGGATTGGACATATGCTACTATACCTGCATTAGAAAACACTAGGGTGATACTCCACAGAGAGAAGCTAAGGAAACAACATGTAGAAAACCCTAAGAATTGGGGAAATGAATTTGTTCATTTTACTGATAACTTTGGAAACTATGCTATCTTGTCAAATTTCATGGCCCCTATTAAGGAAAACATTAAAGATGAAAAGATAGATGAATTTTGGCAAATGTACTTTGAGGGGGCTTATTCCAAAGATGGAAAGGGTGTGGACATTGTGATCATTTTTCCTTCAAGTAAAGTCTACAACTTTGATTTCAAGTTAGAGTTTGAAGCATCAAACAATGTAGCTGAGTATGAGGCATTTTTTCTAGGGTTAGAAATTGCTAAAGACACGGGGATAAAAATGTTGAACATAAAAGGTAATTCATACTTAGTTGTCCTCTAGATTAATAATCAGTGTGGAATCAGTATCAATGCAAAAATGACAGACTGAGGAAGTATATAAATTCCATATGGGACACCATGGAATGGTTTGATGCACTTAACATTCAAAAGGTCCCTAGGGAAATGAATGGGTTAGCAGATGAGTTGGTTGTAGCAGCATCCAACCTCCATCCTTCAGATGAAATAATTAATGGGAATGGAAAAATGGAAATTAATTTCAGACCATCTATTCCAGATAATGTAGATCATTGGCAAGTGTTTAAATATGATGAGAAACTCTTGATATTTATCCATAATCTCTAAGAGTTTGAAGGTTGTAAGATTAGTTATCAGCAGGAGGGTAAAGAGTATTAGGAATGCGAGGATAGTGAAAGGAATCACGTCCGAGTAGCCTTATAGTTTTTGAAAATCTATTTGATTGATAGGATTGTCATAAAAACAAAAAAGAAGAAATAAAAATTGGGGATTATATGGAAATAAACATAGGAGCTGATAAGGAACCCAAGTTAATAAAAATTGGAAAACGTACTTTAGAAAAGGAAAGGAACAGTTTGATCAACTTAATCAAAGAATATAGAGATGTGTTGGCCTTTAGTTATGAACAACTTAAAGCCTATCGGGAAGATGTGTTTCAACACACTATTCCCCTCACAGAAGAGGCTAAGGTGGTCAAGCCTTTTCGACAAAAACTTAGGCGAATAAATCCTAAGTTGGCCCCCATTGTGCAAAACAAACTTGAGGAGATGTTAGCAACATGGATCATAGCACCTACAAGACATTCATCATGGTGCTCGAACTTAGTTGTTTTTAGAAAGAAGAATGGGTCAATTAGAATATGTATAGATTTCAAAAATCTGAATACATCATGCCTTAAAGATAATTACCCATTTCCCGACATGGAAACATTGCTTCAAAGAGTAATGGGATAAGGAATGATGTCCATGTTGGATGGATTTTCCGCTTATAACCAAGTGTTGGTAAATAAAGAGGATCAACATAATACTACATTCACCACACCTTGGGGTACCTATAAATTTTTAAGAATGCCTTTTGGCTTATTAAATGCTGGTGCCACCTTCTAAAGAGCCATGGATTTTTCCTTCAAATAACATATAGGCAAAATAATCGAAATATATCAAAATGACTTAACTGTTTTTTCAAAAGAAATATCTAACCACATAAGTCATCGTAGGCATGTTTTCATGAGATGTTAGAAATATGGTATTTCCTTGAACCTCACCAAATCAATATTTAAGGTTGATGAAGGCAAGTTGTTGGGACACATCATTTCTAAGGATGGTGTCAAAGTTGATGCTAAGAGAGTTGAAGCCATTAATAAATTCCCCTTGCCTCAAAATCTTAAAGATCTCCAGTCTTTCAATGGTTATATCAATTTCATAAGGAGATTCATCCCAAATTTAGCAGAATTAATGAAGCCTCTATAAAAGTTGTTAAAGAAGGATGCTAAGTTTCAATGGATAGATGAAGGGAAATATACTTTCAAGTCTATAAAATATTCCATATCCAGGTCCCCGATATTTATTAGTCCAGATTATTCCAAGGAATTTCAGATATTTTCCTTTGCCTCAGAAGACACCATTGCTGGTGTTTTGCTTCAAAAGAATAAGGAGGGACAAGAGAAACCTATAGCCTTTATGAATAGAGCCTTGGAACATTCATAGTTGAAGTATACCACCATGGATAAATAGGATTATGCTTTTGTCAACTCCCTTAAACATTTCAGAACTTATGTAGGTTACTCAAAAATCATTGGGTATGTACCCCATGCAGCTGTCAAGGATATCATGTCTCAACAAGATTGTCTAGGAATCAGGGGTAACTAGGTTTCAAAGATTCAAGAATATGATTTAGAGATAAAACCTACTAATTTAATTAAAGTATAAGGTCTTGCAAAGATGCTGACCCAAGGAAATGAAAAGGCCTTAGGAATAATTAGCCATAACAATGATTTGGAACAAAGCATATCGGATGAGCTTCAGAGATTAGAATAGCACCCTTGGTATACCGACATCGTCTTTTTTCTCTACAACCTTACATGCCCTCATCACTTACTTGGCCATCATAAGAAGAGAATTAAGGCTAAAATCAACTAAGTATTGTTTAACAAAATATGGTTTGGGTTGGAGAAACCTTGATGGTTTAATACTTAGATGTGTCAATGAACCTGAGTCCAAAAAAATCATGGTTGAGTTCCATTCAGGATTTTGTGGTGGACATTTTGCAGAAAGAACAGCCGCCCATAAAATCATTAGTGCAGGATACTATTGGATGAACCTTTTCTCAAATGTGCACAACTCTATTAGAGTTTTCTCCCAGTGTCAGTTGTTCACCGGAAAGCAACAAATGAAATCCTTGCCTTTAAATCCAATAGTAGTCCAAGCCTCTTTCCAGCAATGGGGCTTGATTTCATCGGTAAGTTCAAGGATAAATTGAGCAATTGTTATTATTGGATTCTTACCGCCATTGATTATTTCACCAAGTAGGTAGAGGAGATTCCCACCAAGAAGGAAACCGATACCGCAGTAATGGATTTCTTAGAAGATAAGATTATCATAAGATTCAGTGCATAAGCCAGAATCATCACAGATAATGGCCCATGTTTTGTTTCCTTCTAGATGTCATCCTTTTGTTTCAAGTACAACATTTTCCTATCCCATTCCTCCAACTATTATCCCCAAGGAAATGGTCTAGCTGAGTCAAGTAATAAAAACTTAATGACCATAATCAAGAAAACTATGGGTGATAATAAAAGGCTTGGGATAGTAAGATCAAGTTTGCATTATGGGCTGATAGAATCACAAAGAAAACTTCAACTGGGAGGAGCCCTTTTGAACTTGTCTATGGCCTAGATGTCACCTTACCCATCCATTTAAAGCTTCCAGTGTATCATGTTCTCCAGACCTTTAGCTCAGATCAGGATGCCATTCATAACATAATCAACCAATTGATTGAGTTAGATGAGAGTAGAATAAATTCCCTTGACCAAAGTATCAGAAATTTAGACAAAGTCAAGAGAACCTTTGATAAATATACCCGACCTGGATCCTTTCAAGTAGGTGACGCAGTATTGTGTTGGGCTAAACGACAGGAGAAACCTGGGAAACACAAAAAGTTTGATAGCTTATGGTTGTGGTCATATATCATTGATGAAGTAGAAGGAACAAATTCTTTCTATCTAAATGACCTAGAAGGAGAAAGGTTAAGCTTCCTAGTCAATGGATTTCTCCTCAATATGTTCTTCGCTGAGACAGTTTCATGTCTTTTTTGGCATCAGTGGTTTTAGGGTCAATTTCTAAACCTTGCCCTACATGTATTTTTAAATTTAATGTATCATATTGTTGTATTATAGATGTTTTGTACCATAGGACTAACCTTGAAAATTTTCTTTTGTATATTAGTCTTGTAAAATATTGCTTTTTTGTACATCATAGACTAATTATTTACATTAATCTACTTTTATAGTTGATTTATTTTATATACATGTTACTAACAAAATTTAATTGCTATGTAGGATCCAGAGATTCCAGAGTTCTCACATCCTCTTCTTTGATCAAAAGATTATTCAGAGCATATGTCCCTAGATGGAGCCAGATGTTACCAACTAAGTTGTACTTAGTGTTTTTTTATCAACTGAGCCTGGTGAACAGGAAAAACATGATTTGTTCAGACTCTAGAAGACCTTCATAAGTGCTTTTGGGAAGTGTTTGTTGTACGATATCACATGTTCATACCCCATGAGGGAATTGTAATAAAATGTTCTATCATGATAGTGTCGGTAAAAGAATCGGTCTCTTAGACTTTATTTGTCAATCAAACCAGCCCATGGTGCTTTTTCCCTTGTTTATTATTGGTTGTTGAATAAACGACTGATAATTTCTGATTTTTTCACTCAATACCTCCAAAGTTGGGGTGGTCGGCTTGGAATTTAGGCCTATGGAGGTTATTAGAGTCTATGTGTCAATGTATAAACATGCTAGGCATCACGGTCGAGTCATATGAACATGTCTAAGTCCCCCCTTTTTTAAAATTTTTAAAGTTTTTAAAGTTTTAATTTTTCCACAAAAACTTAGGCTATTTTTTAATAGTCTAATTCAAAAAATTGGTTTTGTAATAAAAGTGGGCCAAATAATCAGTTTCAGTCATTGAGGTACCCATTTTCAAGATAATATAACCATGTAAACCTATAGACCCACTATTTCCAAGTTTTGAGTGATTTTCCATCACTCAGGTCAGAAATCCCCGAAAAATTAATTATTGATTATTTTAATTAATAAATTGATGAATAATGGAGCAAATCCAGAATCCTAGATCAATGGATTCTCAACCGATTTGATTGAAATCAGTCTCATCGGCACCAGATTAACCAGATATTACAATTCCTTGACTGAAGGGGCTAATCATGGCAGATTCAGAGTTGAAATTCAGCCTCCTTTATGGGGAATTGTTCCTTCTCTCTCCTCCACACATGTGGTCTCTTCTAGGATCTCTGTGGTTGATGATTCATTTAGCAGTCTAATGTGTCAACTCAATCAGCCCTCCGATTGACATTTAGACTCAGTGGAAGCTCAGATCCGCTTCATATTAGGCATTGATGGACTCTCCTTCAGCTACAATTATCTATCTCCTTGGGATTTGCGCTCGCTCTGGGCTAGGGTTTCAATTTTTTGTATAAATAAAGCATGGTTTCCTCCTCTCCAAGCTAGAGAGAGTTGTATTGAGGATCTACTGTTGTTTTAATACAGTGTAATATATTTTTCTATTGGAATAAAGTGAATCTTTGGAGGAAAAAATGGCGTAATGCTCTTATGTGTGTGGAATTAACATTGTCTTGAAGCTACTAGTGTCTGTCTCTCAATTTCTACATCTGAATCTTGTCTGGCTTGAATGATTCAGCTGAATCAATAGGATTATAGTTGGGCAAGTAATATTAATTGTTTCTCAATATCTCATAGCATATATGTATGAAGATTCAGGTTATACATTTTTAAATAAGTTTATTTGCATGTAATCCCTCTCTTTTTTCATATATCTCTATCCAGATCTCATTAGGTTTTTGTGCAGGATTTTTTGTTAGTTTTCAGGTAGCAGGCATTAGAAAAACTATGGATCTAGCTTGAATCCACTTAGAATCCAACTGTTTTGTGAAGGCATTTTCCCTCAGCATTCCACTAACTAGTCTTTGTTCCAGATCCATTCCAACAACAAGCACTCTTATTTTCCTCTTCCTCCTTCAATCTTTTTAAAATCAGTCTGGTTACTTGTTTTGCAGCTTTAAAATTGTTTAGATCTATAATTTTCAGAATTCATTTTAAATATATCTTTCTATATTAGATCTCATAAAATAGATCTCATTCCTAAATAAATTTTACAAGCATTCTAGATCTAGTTTTAGGGAAAATTGTCATTTTTCAAGGCCGTGGAAGTAGATCTAAAGCTTGTTGAATGCATGGTTGTTTGCTTAAAATATAAAAAGTTATATTCAGAAATTTAAGTGCTTCATATTGGCTGCCCCAAAATCAGGACAAGATCCCAAGGAAATATTTCTTTCCTTGGTTCTTTTTCCGCTTCTTTAAAAACTAGTTTTAACTTAGATTTTTTCGGTAAAAAGTGTGTTCATACAAAAGTAATTTCAAAGAAATTTTAGGAATATTTAAATATGATACTTGTGCTGGTTTTTATCAGGTATAACAGAAAAGAAGAGGAGGTGCTGTCCGGAAATCTTTTTTGGACCATTTGAAACCCCCCTGGGGGTCTCTATCTTCCCAAAATTTCAAAATTTCGCAATTTGTAAACCTTTGGTCTCGTTCCATATAAGGAACAAGTGGATTAATTTCAGATTTCTGATATTTTAATTGCTTCTCATAAAAATAAAAATATCTTCGAATAGGCTCTTTCGATCCTATTCACCATCCCCGCTTGGGGGATTCACGTCCGTGTCACCTTTTTGCATTTTTCCCTTTTTTCTGTTCTAGTTTAGTATTTACATGCAGGATTATATATTTTGATAATATTCTTCATTATTCCATTCTTTCAATTCAAAGTAATCATACTACTTACCCCACAACTTCCCGATTGACCCGCAAGGGGAAAGAGATGTGTGGTAGGACTAATTAGAATACCGATGTTGTGTATCTCCGATTCCATTTTCATTTTTGTTTTTCATGCAAGCAATAAAAGTAACCCCTCATTTATTTCCTGAATGAGGTCCACCTGAACCAAAAGATATTCCCGGAGGGTCTTCTTTTTTTAACAAGAACACGCTCTTAAAATTGACTAAAATTGACAAGACTCCAGTGTGTATGCTTTGTACTTGGATACTGTTCATCTGATCAGTAAAGATGCATCAAAATCACTTGAGTGACTAGATTAATTTGTCTTCACGTTCCAAATTGACAAAGCATCAGGAAAAAATCCAATGCCTTGAGCAAACTGTAAGCGGTGGCAAAATACCCAAAGGAGTGGGAACAAATGGAAAGTGACCTCAAGGCGCCGATCTCTGTCACACTCTAATGGGTGTGTTATGAAAAATAGTCTCTGAGACTCTGTTCCAATCCACAAACACCTTGTGGGTAGCCTTGAAAGTTCAGTTTTGGACATACTCCAAGTACCCCTCGGGTATATCTGGAGTCCCCTTTTTTGCCGAATTTAATTCATTCACATTCCACATTAATTTAAAATATACCAAGAGACATTTGCAAAACATTATTTCAAGCGCATGCAAGCACATTATTTTCTCTGTTGACTCCATTTAAGGCACTGGTGATTTATTTGATCAATTCTTTCAATTATATATATATTGAGTGTCATTACTATTCTTATCTGCTTTAAATCTTGCATCTTGTTATCTTTTGTTTCCACTGGTTAATTTCAAAAAAATCCTAAGCAACTTTATCAATATAACACCATCACACTAAGTAATTAGCCTTAGTAATTTAATAGGGTGTACTTCCCTTGGCTTCGTTAGGAGTTAGCCTGAATGGAGGAGTCAAGAACAAGGTGACAACCTTGACTCAAGACTTTCCCCCAAGGACACACCGAGTGGCTTGAAGATTTCTACCACGTAACCCAGGTGTGTGAAAGGAGAAAACACCTTCCATCTATTATACTGAAAATTCTTCTAAGCATTAGGGCTACCAACTGGTATGGGGTGCAAAGAATTGAAGTTTCGTATTACCCAGATGCCTTTTCCCAAAAGTTCTTTACCTCGGTTGTCATCATCTTCACAAATCCAATGTAATCAATGGTGAGACTATTTATCCAATCAATTGTCATGCTAACTTCCAAAGTTGGAAAGCTGTAAGCGTTAGCTATGAACACAGGTGTGAACAAGGAAAATCCTTTATCTTCAACATTGTTCATGATCATCCCCTTTGCATTAGCCTTAGATAGAATTAATACAACAACCTTAGGGCAAGGAAACAAATCCGGTCTTGTAGACACTTTCGTGATTCCTGATCTCAATATGTTTTTAAACAGGTTGAGATTCTCCAAGCCTGCATCTGGAACTTCTTGATCCCAGAACATATGATAAATATTCCCCCACTTAAATTCATGCTCGACCCTAGTGACAGATTTAGTATCCTCATATATTATCTCTACTCTCGGTGTGATTTCTACATTTAACTCATCGTCTGCAACCTTGGCCTTCTTCTTGCCTTTCGTAGGCATTATGTCAAATACATATTGAGCCTATAGGAAAAAAAAAAATGTCGTAGCATCCCCATAGAAAGAAAACACATACATTCATATACATAAGAAATGAGACAATATTGTAAAATTTTCAATTTATATAAGGAAGCTATAATTTCTCCTAGTATAACAAGCTTGACCAGTCTATTTTACCATATATTCTTTACCATCGGCATGACTATGCACTGCAAAATCTTGCATACTATCAAACTAACACCGAAAACACACTGGAAAAAGGACAACAAATCCTAGTAAGGTCAAACCAGGAAAAAACGCTATCCTGAAACCAAGCTATGTCTGAGTCAATCAAGCGTAAATCATTGTTCTCCAACACACTCTAGGGTTTTATCAAAAATCCCTTTATGCACAACCTTTCTATGAGACTTACAGTCCACAGGAAACAAACCAAAGATGATCATGGTGACACTAGGGCATAGACCACCAAGGCCAAAACCTCCAGTAAGGAGATAGGGTAGAATAAAACCACATCGTGCATGCCTCTCATGGCTTACAGTATTGCAAACCTCTATCACCACATAAAAGCATGAACTAGGTAAGAAATGGTTAGCAAAAAAACTGGGCCATCTTGGATTCATCATTATGCATCTCATGCTGTGGGAAAACCATGATTGAAAAGAAACAACAGGGGTAACTTGGGAGCAGGTAGAACAAATACGGCTAGGTCAAGAGCTAGAGGGATGAATACAAAATGAGAGGTGAGGACAAAGATATTTTTAAACTCACAACCGACACATCAACCCTAACATTGTAGCACAACCTAGCCACACTACCTATTGACCCATGATAGGTTGCACCCTAAACATCCTACCAATCAAAGAGATGCAAATGGATCATATACTACCTGGTAGGCTAAGCTTGAAGATTATTGAACAATATGGCACTCAAAACCCATGTAAGCTCCAGCTGGAGGTTTCCCAACTCATTACGAGCATCTAGAATGGGTAAATGTCACAGGTTTAAAAAACTATTAACCTTTTGCAACTGTGATGTGAAAATGACAAAAACCCCACAGATCATATATATAGGGAGAAACGTGGCCAAACCTTTAATGTGGTTGGTGAAAACACTTACCATGATCATTTAATACCTTACATTGCACGAGCTCAAAATGAACATCGTAATGGCACAAAACATAAAGCTCATCAGAAAACCAAATCGACAGGCGAGGTGAAAAAATCCCTGACAGCGGCGACTCAAAAATCATAACTCTTCCGTTACTATCGGCCCATCTCTAGCTAAGCCACCAGATGGAGGTGATCGGATATAAAAGAAAGAATCTCCACTGGTTCCAGATAGAACTCAGAAAACCTTCCACAAAGTAAATCACGGCTTCAGCAAGAAGATCGTTAGATGAAAACGCAAAACATATCTGTTGTTGCGGTGAAAAGATGAAAACGTTTCCTATGTAGCAGACCAACAAATGTAATAAAACAATGGTAAAGGTTAGGTGGGGAAAGTAGGACCTTTTCTACATTGTGTAAAAATATCGAAACAAAACCCGACGCATCAAATCAAAAACAAATTGGGAAAATTTCTGATGATAAAAGTGTAAAGCTTCCGCTGTGTCAGCGAAAAACTCAAGAAGTATTCCAACATATCGGATAAAAAATAGGACAAAAACACTTGTAAAAAAGTGAAAACCATCTGCCGTATCGGCTCAAACATCAAAATACACCTACTGCATCGGATCAAACATCAAAATCCACCCACTGCATCAGGTCAAAAATACTTTCTCACTCAGTGCCAAAAACAAGCTTTTCGAGCTTTCTCAAGGTGAAATCGAGTCATGAATGATAGCTTTCACAGTGAAAAAAAGTTCTAAGTAAAACCAAAAGCTAAGAATTGAAAGGGGCCCCTAAGAAATACAATTTTTTGGGGGGGATAATAGTTGCAGTAGCAACACATAGCTGTTGGCATCATCTTCTTATAATTTGATCATCATATCACATTATCTATCATCAAACGTTTCTACAGAGCCAAGCCTTTTTCGTTGTATGTAGACCTAATTCTATTTCAGGTCTTTATCACATATTGAGCAAGCCTTCATGTATAAATTGTCCAGGATATTATTTACATTTCCATGACAATGACATACTTATTGTACCTGCATCTCGTTGTATCCATATCATCTCTTCGATCCTGCATAAGACAAAACAACAAAAAAATACAAACCATCTATGATTGACCCGCGTTGCATCAAAGAACATACTAGGTGCACCTATTGTGCTTCATGACCTTATCATATCAATATCGGAACACATATATCTCATATATATGTAAGGACGAATTACAACCCAACAAGCTGCTACACTAGGACCTTTTATGTTCTTCTTATCAACCTCAAGGGATTACATCTGAACAACCCGTGACTAGCATATTTTCCATTTAGGTGACCTTTGGGACATGTTACTTCTGAGTAGCCTACGTACCACACTAGAGATCATTATTTACACTCAAACAACCCATGGGGCGTATTATATTCGAATAACCTGCTTACTACACTAGGACTCATTCTTTACATTTGCATAACCCGTCACGAGACTGATTACATTTGAGCAACCTGATACACGAGGATATTTTCCGCTTGGAAAACCTATCTCATTTCCCATGTGAGATAATACGCTTTGTAGCATATCAAGACTGATTGCATCCAAGGATAACCTACGAGCTTCACCAGGATGTTACATCTAAGGACAACCTCTAGGACTGATTATGTCTGAGAAACCTACAAACTTCGCCAAGATGTTATGTGTTGGAAAGGGGTTGGGATAAGTTGCGCAACATCTGTGATGATGTGCAAGCTCAGAAGACACTGCACAATATGAAGATATCGTGATAGGTGAAAGATAGACTAATTTTGATTATTTTGTGTCACTTTTTGTACTTATTAACCATTTTTTGTTGATATTGGTCATTAGTCAGTTAAATAAGTTAGGATTTAGTTAGAAGTGGACCATGAATGTAAAGGCACAAGCCTATATATAGAAAGAAAAATTGTGAATGAAAATACCATTGGATATAAAGAGACATACATAGAGAGAGAGAAAGAGAGAGAGAGAGAGAGAGAGAGAGAGAGAGAGAGAGAACAAGTTGTTATCTGTTTTGATATGTGGGTGATTGTGCAGAAGTAATATGATAAAACAGATGTTGATATGAATCATTGTTATCTTCTTTTGTCTTTTTCTATCTTTCTATTCCTGCAACCCTGATGATGAATTCTAAGTGAATATGAAATATGGATCTATGATGTGATGTTTTACCATTTATGAATGTTGTCATGCTTTCCAATCTAGATCTATTACAGTTATGGATAAATGATGTGCAATACTAAATGGTTCTGTCAGAAAAGTTGATTTGATATGTTTATTAAGGTGATGAACTGTTGATGCCCTAACCCTCTTCTATACTGTGGAAACTTGGTTCCGTCAACCCTCCCTCAAATATATCGGGTGAGACCTCATCTTCTCTACAGGTGTTGCTCGATAGGGTAAAACATGTTTGGGCTGATGCTCAGGGAGATCATGGCAAGTCGAGTGTCGACAGAGTGGGACCCCTATCGACTGGGTTTTTTTGGTTGAAGTTCTAGCCATCAAATCATTCTATCCTTGGGACCTTGTTGTGACTGAGAAGAGGGGATGTAACATCCAACGTGACCAGAAATCCAACACTAGTTTGACTAGAAGCTGCAAGAATTTGCTGAAGCCAAAAATTGAAACCTGGGATTGACCACATACAAGTGGTTAGTGAATTACATACACGATAGTCCTCATGAATCGTTCTTCTGTGAGATTCCCATTATAGGGTACGAGTGGTTGGTGCAATTTACATACAAGAAAACAAATTTCCAAGGAGGAGAACCAACATCCTCGACCCCTAAGTTGATCCTGGAATGACAAGAAACTGACAACAGAGTGTCGCAAGGTGTTGAGGTCTGGCTGGATAGTATCCTAGAAGGATACATTATGGAGTTCACAGTTGACACTACTAAGTCTTACAACGATGGGGAAAGAGAATTTTTCAATGGGGTTAGAGATAGGTTCTTATTATCTCTAAGATGTTAATTAAAATGCTTTTTTGTGAGAAGGGCATATTAAATATGCACCTAGAGTATTCAAACTCTAGTGTGTGGATGTTACAGCTGATTTTAGCACACATGGTGGATCACACCTTTATAGCCTTCCCTGTCCCTCTACAGACTCTTTAGACCACATGGACCATTTTTGCACCTTTGATGTTTCCAAGATCATCCCTAAAAACATGTCTTATTTGCTATACGTGGATTTTAAACCTGGTCTCACGTATATACGCAGATTTGACCCTTAAACCCGTGTACATCGGGATGTTTGCAAAAGGCCAAATAGTTTTGGAGTTTTCCTTGATGTGCATCTGAGTCACTTGTCTCTTGGCCTTCCATATTCCTTGAGATCACTCCNCATTACCCCATTGAAGCACTATATAAGGAACCCTTTGGATACATTGAAAGGGGAGGAATTGAAGAGCAAGAAAACTATAGTCCATTGTTGCTGGAGCTTTTACTTGAGTCTACATCCCTTTGTCCCTTGGAGCACTTTGTGTTCTTCCCAAGCTTTCCTTTTCTTATGAGCTTGCTATCGCGAGGTGGAGGATTGAAGTGGTGGAGGCCTAGGTGGAGGACTCAATTTCTCCGATTCGCAGATGTGCCGACGGAGGTTGTCACTATTGTAATCTCTGTTTATTTATTAATAAAAATAGTTTTTCCTCTCCAATAATGTGTATTTAAATGAGTATTGGATCCATGGATGATTTTAAATTCTTATATGTTATTGATTATATATGCTAGAGTAGGTCTAACACAATTATATATAGCATGCTTGTCATGTTTGCTTAATGTTGAGGGAGAAAATTACTTATACAAGCGAGAGTGAAAAAGCTCAATGGGGATCTACATCAACCATCCGAAATAAGGTATGTATCGAGATCCTTCAGTGTTAGATGTTTGGTTTCTCTTCCATATAGGAAATGATTGATTTCTGCGGTTACTCTATCTATTCTGGTATGCCAAGCCATAGGAAGTTTTCTCTGTGACAGTGGAGGTGGTGGATACTACGACTAAAAGGGGGATACAAATGAGAAGATAAGGGGTAGATGGGTGCATGTTTAGACAAGACTATGAGGGAAGGTGAGGAAGAAAGTGGTTGTACAAGGGGAGGAGAAAGGTTTCAACAGGAGAAGATGCATAAGACAGGGGAAGGTCCTGCTGCGATCGAAATGAAAAAATGTGAAGGACAACCACATGGGACGAAGCGACCCTATAGTGATGAAGAGGTTGAACAAACCTAGATTATGCCCAGGATAGTGGGAAGATAAAACCATAGGAGAAATGTACCCATCCCTCCACGTACAATTTCAAACTGAGGAAGAAACATGAATTCTACGTCGTCTTTCCTGATGTGTCAACAACATTCTAGTAGTAGATCAGCGTCGGTAGGAAGAAGGCCAAGGATGGTGGGAGATGATACCAAATTACCTTTGTTTCATGGCAATGAGACTGATGACCCTGAGCAGTACTGGTTCCTCTACGAGGAAGTGTGGACAGTTTTCCAAACCACCAATGATGATGTCAAGAAAGGCCAACTAGCGACTATGCTGCAGGGTCATGTGGTGGATTGGTTCATGAAATTAATTCAAGTTCTTATGGGGATTCCTGTAAAAACATTGGATGAAGTCCGACAGGGACTAATCGAAGAATTTCGGAAGCCTAAGTCTGAGGCTCAATACATTACTGACTTGAAAGAGATTAAGTAGTTTCCCAATGAGACTGTTTGGGACTTTGACCAGAGATTCAAGACATTGATGGCACGAGTCAGCTTTAAGATGAGTGATTTTCAGCATAAAGAGTGACTTATTGCAGCCTTGGTACCTCATATCCAGAAACACTAATGCAGTAGAAGATCGGATCATAGAGAGAGGATATGGAGATTGCAATGAAGTTGGAAGCTTCACTGGTCAGAGAGAGTGCAGTTGGCATGAATCGAATCCAAGCACAACTAGAAAATATAATGCTTCAACTACAAGATATCAAGAAGGCAAAGGAAGATCGCGAAGATATTTGGTGCACTCGATGTCATGTAAACGGACTCACCAAAGATAACTACCCCAGTTTCTAAAATTATCTAGTTTCAGGAGTGCCAAACCCATTAAGTTGTGGCAGTGTACCATGGTGTCATATATGTCAATTTTATGGGCACCGGCACAAAGAGTGTAGATACATGCATAAAATTTTGTAAAAACCAGCCAACATCTATTGTTCTTTTTGTAAATTAGTGGGACATGAAGAAAAATACTCCTAGGCATATGATCTGCTATAGGAGAGAACATATGATTCCTACTTTGTGAAAGGCAAAGATCCTCACATAGTTCAGCAGCCACAGATGTAGCCTCAGAGGGTAAATTCTTGACCATAGTATACACCATTGCTGCAGATGCAATTCATACTGTTGCAACCACAGCCACAATTCGTACCATAGCTATAATTTGTGCCACAACTGCAATACACTCAAATGATGATGCCTCAGCCACAGCCACAGTATGTTCAACCTACGCAGTATGTTCAATAGCAGCCAAATCCCATACCGCAATAGATGGCTCAGTCATAGTAGCAACGATAGGGAGGATTCCGAGGAAGAGGAGGAGGCTTCAGATGAGGAGGAAAATGAGGTCGCAGATCAATCCAGTGTTACAATTGTGGTGTATTTGGGATTTATTAGATATATTTCCTGCACTTGCAATGCTCATGTACATATTGCATGATGATCGATCACATGGTCGAAAACTGCCCACAGTTAATCGCAAGATGGAAGGCTGGGAGCATCCCTTAGTTACAGAGCCCGAACCAAGTCCAGACTCAAAATCAACTACAAAAAAAGAACCAGTTGCCAAACTAGAATCAAGTTCCAATCGAGCAGACAATGACCCAACCTATGAACTCCCCATTCAACTAGAATCTATCGATGACTTAGAATCCCCCAATGAACTAGAATTAAGGGTTGACGTTAGCAATGATCTCAACGGATCCCAGAACAACAGATGTTGATGATGCTGTTGTCACCCGCGTGGGAACCACAACATGAGAATATGGGCCCAACCCACATATTTGACTAGCTATACAAAAGAAGGAACCATTCGATATCGCAACTGAAAAGAAGACTTTTCTTGGAGCACGGGATGTGATCAGAAGGAATCTTGAAAAATCATCTGTCTATAAAATGCCTCCTGATTTTTATTCCACACTAGAGGGAGGACCATCGTGACATAATGGTACCTTACAACACTTATTTGAGAGTTGTTTATCATTGGCAAGATACCTAGATGCTTTGGCTGAGATTGAAAATTTGTTGCGACACCTGGGTAAGGAGTTTGCGGTGAACTCTTTACATAAGAAAAAGGAAGGAAAGGAGATGCGTATGAATATTTAGATTGGAGACTATGAAGTTGACTCGGTCATTCTTGATCTAGGTTCAGATGTAAATATCCTAACAAACCAAACATGGGAAAAGACGAGGTAGCCGACATTGGGAAGGTCTCCGGTGCAACTACGATTAGCCAATTAGTCAAAGGTGCAACCAATTGGACACGTATCTAACATGGTCATAGATTTTGAAGGTATGAGGAATTGGGATGATTTCAATGTAATTGAATTTTTTAATGGTGAAGGATCCTACCCCACACTGCTATAGGTTGGATGGTCCAACAATAGCATGGCAGTTACTAACATCAAAAAGTGGATGATGACTTTTGATAACCAAGATATTCGGGTCGTTGCGCCTATGGATCCTAGTGAAGGTCAGCGATACATTGAACCAGTAAAAAATGATTTGTCAGGGGATGAGATGATGCCTACAATATCTCTAAATATTATATTGACCCCATTACTGATGAAGAACTCACTTGGCATAGCACTAGTTCTGTGTCTTTTGATGCTGAGGATGCACTCAAAAATTGGAAAAGTCAAATGCATGGGGTGTCCTTTAGAAAGTGCATATTAATCACATAGTCATTGCACCATGTTGCAAATGAGATTGTAGAATTACTTGTTTATGAAGGGATTCCTGAACTTTCTGTGTTCTTAATAAAATTTGAATAAAAGGTCTCGAAACCATAGTGATTGCTCGGACTTGAGGACACACTGAAGGCTACTCCAGCACGCTAGTGGGAAACTCACAAAAAGACAATTACTGGATAGGCCTAGTGTCGACGCTTGATGATAGTTCTCTCCGGTGATGTAGAGGCATATCATGCCAGTAGGTATGATGGATAGAATGACCCTAGCAGTCATTTAATGGAATGTCAAACATTGTGGGCATCGCGACCAAAGGATGAATGGGTCCATGCATTTATTCACACTGTGGATGAAATTCCAAGATCATGGTATGTAGAAGTAGAGATACAAAGGGACATAACCAATTTACACAAACCTTTCACTTTGTAGATGCTAATCCTGATCTTAACAATGCAATTCATATTATTTTGGATGTGGTCCTAAAAGTTGTACCAGTCGCATATCCTATGGATCCAAATGCGCAGTGCCACATGTAGTCGATAATGGAATGCGATAAAATGTCTGGAGAACCTGAAGATGATGATGAGCTATAGAATATTAATATCACAGAGACATAAGGAAGTAGGGATGTTGCAGCACCATATGTAACAACCAATCCCATGAGCCAGCTATTGAAGATCAGAAAGGTTAACATTGGGACATAAGAAAACCCAAAATTTGCAAGTGTTGGGGACTATTGGGATGAGGAGACCATGTCAAAAATCATAAACCTACTACATGAATTTCAAGATCTATTTCTAACAAATTTCTCATAAATGAAGGGGATACTGGGTGATCTAGGAGAGATGAAGATCCTGCTAAAACCATATGCGAAACCAGTATGAAAGAGGTCATATCGCCTGAATCCATGATACAAAGAAAGAATCAAGGATGAACTTGAATAGATGATGGATGGTGGAATCATTGAGCCGGTAGAAGAATTAGAATGGATCAATCCCATGGTGGTCCAAGACAAGAAAACATGTGAAGTCCGGATCTGTGTCGACTGAAGAAAATTGAATGATGCCTTTATGCATGACCCATTTCTGACCCCGTTCACTAATGAAATACTTGAGGGAGTAGGAGGTCAATAAATGTACTCTTTCACAGATGGATTCTCCAGTTATCGATAGATCAAAATCACCAAGGATTGACACAAAAATACCTTTGTCACTGAGTGGGGCTCTTTCCAATCCACGGTCATGCCTTTTGGGCTGAATAATGCACCCGTAATATTTTCTCGAGTTGTCATCTCAACATTTAAACATTTCATTTAGAAGCTCCTATAGGTGTATATGGATGATTGGACAATGTCTTGCCTAATAAAGGATCATTTGGAAAACCTTCGATTGATGCTAGAGAGGTATCGACCGCTTCAGATTGCACTGAACTCCAAGAAGTGCATTTTCTATGCACCGTTTGGGATCTTGTTGGGTCACATTGTGTGCAATCAAGGATTACTAGTTGATCCTACAAATATAGCACACATTAAGAGCTTGCCACCACTGACCAATGTAAAGATTCTCAGGGCAACACTAGGGCACACTAGATACTATTGCAAATTCAGTAAAGCATATGCAGCAATCACTGCCACGATGGAGAAACTAATGAAGAAGGATGTTGTATTTATATGGAGTACATAATGTCAAAGTAGATTTGAGACACTGAAGGCCAAGATGGCTTCAGCACCAATACTTGTATTCATAGATTGGAACAAATAATTCCACGTGCATGTTGATGCATCTTCTGTTGCGTTAGGAGTATTTCTCTCACATCCAGGAGAAGGATATCCGGATCACCCAATTGCTTTCGATAGTTGAAATTTGTCATTCACTGAGAGGAATTACATGACCATAGAGTGCGAAGGTCTGGCAATGGTGTATGCACTGCAAAAATTCTAGCATTACCTTTTAGGTGGCCACTTTAAGATGTTTACTGACCGCTCTATTTTGAAGTACCTGGTCAATAAGCCTATGTTGGGGGGGAGATTATGCCATTGGTTAATTATCCTTCAGGAGTTTGATTTTGAATTAATAGTAAAGTTGGGCCACTTGAATGCTAGCCCTGATAATTTATCTAGAATTGAAACAGGTGAAGAGCCTACTAATATTGAAGATGGACTCTCTGATGCGCAGTTATTTCGAGTTGACATGCCAGATTACCATTATGCCCCAATAATCCAATTCTTGGTGATAAGAATCACACTAGAATAAATTTCCACAAGTCAAAAGAAGCAATTGGTGGTTAAAGCTTCTAATTATCAGTTGATTGTTGGACATTTGTATAAGCTAGGACCAGATGAAATATTGTAGCGATGTGTCCTACCACATGAACGCAGGAAGATATTAGTGGAAGCACTTGTAAGAGTCACTGAGGGCCACTACAGGGGTCACGCAACAAAAAGGAAGGTGCTTCGCATAGGTATTTGGTG
Source organism: Pseudotsuga menziesii (assembly GCA_001517045.1). NCBI lineage: Eukaryota > Viridiplantae > Streptophyta > Pinopsida > Pinales > Pinaceae > Pseudotsuga > Pseudotsuga menziesii. The sequence goes on along the minus strand of LPNX011041821.1, from coordinate 153,321 downwards.
GCCTACCATCCACAATGATGCAGTAGATTATGCACGAAGCTGCAATGTATGTCAACACATCGAGAAGCCATCATGATGAGATGAGATGCCGCTAGTGCCACATGTGACTTTGTAACCTTTCGATAAATGGGCTGTGTATTTTGTGGGTCCAATCAGCTCACTTGGAAAAAGAACTAGTGCATGGTAAATAATCATAGCAACAAACTACTTGACAAGATGGGCAGAGGATTCCCCAGTTGTGTACTGCACTGCTGCGACAACAACATGATTTCTATTTGATAACATTGTGATGCAGTTTGGATGTCCAACAAAATTGATGAGTGAATAAGGGAGCCATTTTATCAATCACACAGTAAGAGAACTGACGAATGAATTGCAGAAACAACACAACAAAAGTACACCATATCATCCACAAGAAAAGAGGACTGTACAAGAATTCAACAAAATCTTGGATCATGTGCTTACAAAGGTATGTAATGCTAACCGAGATGACTGGGATTTGAATATTCCAGTTGTGATGTGGGTGTATCGCACAACTTAAAAGAGATTGAAGGGGAAAACACCATTCAAATTGGTATACATTGAAGAGGAAGCCATGCCTATGGAATAAATTGTTCCCAGTCTGGGCATTCTAGAAGCAATAGGCATGGATGATGAAGCCACACTGGAAGAGTGTGCAGCACAGTTGATGTAGATTGAAGAAGACCATTTTATTGCAGTTTTCCATCAGCACGTCGAGAAGGATCGACATAAGGCGTGACATGATCGCCATATAAAAAACAAATAGTTTCAGCAAAGAGATTTAGTGCTGCTCTATGAAAACAATTTCTTGAAGCATCTAGGTAAGTTACAGATGCATTGGTTAGGACCCTTCCTTGTTAATTGTATTACCGTTGCGGGTGCAGTTCAATTGCAGTAGTTAGATGGGGTGGTGCTACCAAATCTTGTGAATGGAAGCCGCTTGAATCCTATCAGATGGAGAAATAATCACGCAATGCCTAAAGCTCTGTGCAATAAAAAAAAGATAGAGAGAAAATATTGGTAGGGTAGACAAAAAGAGGAAATGTGTGCTAGAAGGAAAAGGCTACGCAGGAATAGGAGTCATCAGCACAGTTGAAAGGATCTTTTGCACCAACTGTAGGGTTACGACATAGTCAAAATCAACACTAGATAAAGAGTAGTTACTATAATTAACCAGATAGCATCACGCACTACTTGAACTACTGCACAAAGAGGGGAAGGATAGATAGAAAGAAGACGTGATTGTGCCAAGAGAGAGGGGATGTCCTGAGAGAAAAGTAGTTGCATGGAAGAGAGGGGCTATGCTGAGAGAAAATTAGTTGCATGGAAGAGAGGTGCTATGCTAAGAGAATAGTAGTTGCATGGAAGAGAGGGGATTCGTCGAGAGAACAATATATGCATGGAGGAGAGGGGCTATGCCTTTAGAACAATAATTGCATTGAAGAGAGGGGCTGCACTGTGAGAACTGTAATTGCAAGGAAGAGAGGGGCTATGCCGAGAGAACATTAGCTGCATGGAAGAGAATGACTACGCCGTGTGAAAAAGTGGTTGTGCGCAAGGAAATGGCTGCTCCAGAGGAAAAGACTATGCAAAAAGGAGAGGTTGAACAAGCGGAAGAATAAGTAGCGTTGTTTAGATGATGGATCCCTTCAACCAGAAGACAGTGACTAGACGTCACATCAGTACTCAATGAAGACCATTAATATAGGTGAATGATGAAACTTTTTGACATAACATCTAATGATTGCAGATACAAGCAGGATGTTGATGGAATCAGCAGCGTAATCGATTCATTAATGCAAGATTTAGTCCTAATGATGAACCTGATATGACAATGATGATATCCAATGTGAGGCTAGTGTTATAAGCAGATGGCCAGTTGCTTAGAGGACACCATGGGGTGAAGTTACACTGTCAGAATTTGTAGAGGTAAGAAGCTTTGCTGCGTAAGGAAGTGGAAACCAAAGCTAATATGCAACACACCCTAGATACAGGGGTGATTTTGAGTGAGAATGCTTCATCTGTGGAAATTTAAGAATAATTTGTAAGTATGTGGGATAGCTCATCCAAGACGAAAGTTCCTAGCAAGGTCATCCTTGGCTATATATCTCCCAATCAGTCTAAGGCATAGACTAAGAAAATCACGAGGAATCCGAAAGGGGCCAGTGTTCTTTCCCCACTTGACTAAGTCTGCAGAAACATGGAACTTAATCGACTTCAGGTGGCCTAGGCTAAGCTTGAACGCAAGGAATGACAAGGTTGTAGACACTAGAATAGCTTCCAAGGTGGCATAAAAGCTCAATATTTGCAACTGCAGAAATATTTCATGCAGCAGGCAGCCACCCCGATAGTGACAACGAGCTCGAAGATGTCCAATGACTAGTAATTGTGGTCAGAGACGCAAAAATATTTTGTGAGGCACGAGATTGCAGTGGTGTGCTGAGTTCAGAAGATTGACCACAAAGGAGGTAGTTGCAGCAAATTTCCCAGTTTGACAGATTCTCGGCAAACGGCACACTGCTGTCTGGCAGCAGTTTTTGCAATCCAAGCTTGCTGAATACACCAAGTCCATCTGACATGGCTCAAGGATGAGCCACAAGAATGTGTTGGGGGCCTATTGGAAAGCGGTTAGGGTAATTTGGGAAGCATTCATGATGGTGTACATGTAGAAATTCAGGCCTGCAGTAGATTAATTTCACTCACAGCAATTAACAATTGATCATGCAAATTATCAACAATGGAGACTGAATATGGAGCTGTAACACAAAATTATATTAACTGAGTGTACAATAGCCAACCCTGTAATAACATAGGCTGCTGAATATATAGAATACATGAGCAAATCGAATGCATAAGGAAGCATCCAAATCTAGCATAAAGCAGGCTTACCCAAAATAGGCAAATCCCCCATAGGTGTAAAAAGCTGATCCCAAATCTATCAAGGTACCCACGAATTAGCAAGGGCACATGGGCAAGCTAAAGAGTGGTCAAATGGCAGCTCATACATGCTTTTGCATGGAGGAAAGAGTGGAGGAGGAAGAGGCAACAAAGCTGATTCACCTCACCTAGTCTTGCTTTCCTATGTGCCTTAAAACACTGAAAAAGCTGGCAATAAAGCAGAAAAAGTAGAAGGGCACCTAGGAGGCCAGGAATAAAGCAGATTGGATTCCTAGGACTTTCCCAAGTGCTCCATGAGTCAATAATGGCAAGTTTGACCTCTATGGATAGGCAATTGACAACTTGCACATGGTGGGACTCATGGACTAGGCAAATAAGACAAAATAAATGGAATAATGTCTAAGTGGGTAAATACTATGGGTTGATTATTTTAACACCCCCCCTTAAGAATGACTTTATGATTAATAAATCAAAATATAGGTCCTAGCAACAAGGCTTAGTCACCCTTTTACATACTGCAAGTCCATATGAACCAAGGAAAGAGGCAAAACCAACTTGGGAAAATCCTCCCTTAAACATGGACTGTAAAACAAAATTGTAGAATCTTGTCTCCACTCATGCTTTGATAGCATGATCAGCAATCCACAGTAGTGATTTGAGATTGCTGAAGGTCTTCTCACAAAATGATTTTGTGAAGATGTCAGCTACTTGTTCTGAAGATGAGCAGAAGAGTAGGTGAATGGTGCCATCATGCACAAGCTCTCTGATGTAGTGCATGTGAATCTCAATGTGTCTGGTTCTCTGCTTCTGAACTGGATCCTTGCAGATTCGAATGGTACTCTGGTTATCACAGTAGATGGTAGTTGAGTACTCAGGTTTGAAACCACACTCTCCAAGTAAACCCTGCAACCATAAACACTGAGTTGCTGCATTGACAACTCCTCTGTACTCAGCTTCTATAGATGAGAGTGCAATGGCACTCTGTTTCTTGCTTGACCAGCTGATTGGCCCTTCTGCAAGCATGAACACATAACCTGAAGTGGACTTCCTGTCAGTGCTATCACCTGCCCAATCACTGTCAGTAAAACCAATTAACTCAAGGTTAGAATTGGCTTTATAGAAAATCCCATCGGTCCTTGTTCCCTGAACAAAGCTAAGGATCCTCTTTGATGCTTTCCAATGGATCTCATGGGGCTTATCCATGAATCTAGAAGCAACACTTACTGCATAACAAAGATCAGGTCGAGTATGTGTCAAATACAATAAACATCCAATCAACTGTCTATACAAAGTGTTGTTTACCATCGGTGGAGAATCATCTTCCTCCAGCTTTACTCCTGAAAGGAAAGGAGTTTTGCTTGCTTTGCAATCTTGCATTTTTAATTTGATCAGAAAATCCAAGGCATATTTGGACTGGTGCACCTTGATTCCAGCTTTGGTTTGAGCAATCTCAAGCCCCAGAAATTGACTTAAGAGCCCCAAATCTGTCATGGAGAAGGCTTGGTTCATAGCTCCTTTTAGGGAAGCAATCTCAGCCTGTAAGCTTCCTGTAATGAGGAGGTCATCAACATATAACACAATGATCATTAATGAACCATTAATTACCTTCATATAGACATTCGAATCTGATTTTCACCGAACATAATTCAGAGATAGAAAGAATC
>LPNX011041821.1:71772-146233 GCA_001517045.1 Pseudotsuga menziesii | reverse complement strand
TAGGCAAATCCCCCATAGGTGTAAAAAGCTGATCCCAAATCTATCAAGGACCCCACGAATTAGCAAGGGTGCATGGGCAAGCTAAAGAGTGGTAAAATGGAATCTCATACATTCTTTTTCATGGAGGAAAGAGTGGAGGAGGAAGAGGCAACAAAGCTGATTCACCTCACCTAGTCTTGCTTTCCTATGTGCCTTAAAACACTGAAAAAGAAGGCAATAAAGCAGAAAAAGAAGAAGGGTGCCTAGGAGGCCAGGAATAAAGCATATTTGATTCCCAGGACTTTCCCAAGCACTCCATGAGTCAATAATGGCAAGTTTGACCTCTATGGATAGGCAATTGACAACTTGCACATGGTGGGACTCATGGACTAGGAAAATAAGACAAAATAAATGGAATAATGTCTAAGTGGGTAAATACTATGGGTTGATTATTCTAACAGTACAAGCTCAAAATACACCACAAAAAATGAAGATACCACGATAGGCGGAAGATAGATTATTTTTTATTATTTTGTGTCACTTTTTGTACTTATTGACCATTTTTTATGGATATTGGTCATTAGTCAGTGAAATCAGTTGGGAGTTAGATAGAAGTGGACCATGAATGTAAAGCCACAAGCCTATATATAGAAAGAAGAATTGTGAACGAAAACACCATTAGATCAAAAGAGAGAGAGAGAGAGAGAGAGAGAGAGAGAGAGAACAAGTTGTTATCTCTCTGAGATAACTTGTTATCTATTTTGATCTCTAAGTGATTGCGGAGAAGTAATATGATAATATGGATGTTGATCTGAATTGTTGTTATCTTATTTTGTATTTTTCTATCTTTTTGTTCCTGCAACCCTGATGATGAATGCTAAGTGAATCTGAAATATGGATCTATGATGCGATGTTTTACTATTTATGAATGCTGTCATGTTTTCCAATATAGATCTATTACAATTATGGATAAATGATGTGCAATACTGAATGGTTATGTTAGAAAATTTGATCTAATCTAGTTGTTAATCTGATAAACCGTTGATTCCCTAAACCTCTTCTATACAACGAAAACTTGGTTCCGTCAACCCTCCCTCGAACATTTTAGGTGAGACCTCATCTGCTCTTGAGATGTTGCTAGAGAGGGTAAAACCTATCTGGGTTGATTCTTAGGGAGATTGTGGTGATTCGAGTTTCGAATGAGTGGGACCCCTGTCAACTAGGTTTTTTTGGTTGAGGGCCAAGCCAACATTATGCTTAGACAACCTGTCTTTCCAGCTATGCTAAAAAACATCACTCCCTCTTTTGAGAGTTCTCAATCTGGATCACACCAAGTCTTTGTTTGAAGTACTTGAATGTCACTCTCACAAGAGGCTTGGTCAACACATTATCTATCTTCTCCTCTATTTCCATGTATCAAAGTTTCACTACTCCTCTCTACACCATATCCTTGAGATAGTGGAACATGATATCGACATGCTTTGAATTGTCAAGGAACATTGTGTTTTCTGACATCTTCATGCAAATCTGATTGTCGAAGAAGATACAAGTCACATCCACTTTGAGATGAATAAAGTTAGACAGTATCTTTCGCATCTACACTTCCTCGCAACTAGCCAGCTAAAGGAAACATACTCTACCTTCGTTGTACTTAGCACCACACATTATTGCTTCTTGTTGAACTAGGAGATCATGCCAGATCCCAAACTGAAGCAACAACCTGAGGTGCTATTCCTATTAGTGATGCTACCTGCCCAGTCTGAATTAACATAAGCATGTAGGTTAATATTCTTATTTGCATCATACTTGATCCTTTTAGGTGCCTCATAACATGATTGTTATATTTTTAACATTAAGCTAGTATTATATTAGGATCTTTAACTGAGAGAATAAAAAGCATAGCAACTAAACAAAAGATACAATGAACACAGTTTTTTTCCTCGAGGTAACCATAAATGGAGAAAACCCCACAAATTCCTTAGACATAGAATCAGCACCAAAAGTAAAACCCCAAAACAGTAAGATGATCTCCCAACAACGGTAGCCTCTTTCTTCCTAGCCCCAGTAGCTTCTTCTTCCTCCGCTATGCACTACAATTGAGTGTGAGTGAGTGTGTGATAAACAGAGAGACTCACTCTCCATTTATACTGATTCCTGACTTGACAATAACCTATTAGGGCCAACTTCTCTAGGAGAGTCTAATAACCCTAGTGCCCCAGAACTGTGGGGAATTTAATGCTTGATCAATATGAGGGTTACCCACAATGACTTGACATGACTTCTTTACATTATAGAACCTCCCAATAGGAACATCGAGGCATGACATGACTCAAGTACATTACAGACACATCCCGAAATAAACATCGGGGTACAATACATAAGATATACAGCTGAATACATTTCAAACTTATAATTACATTAACACTCCTTCTTAACTAGGAAGGTATTCTCTTGACACAATTTATCAGCACAAGTATTCACCTCTGTATCATCTGGATCATCATCGAGTCCTTGTCATCTTCAATTCATCTTCATCTTCGGATCTGGATCATCACTGGAATATCATCAGTGGATCTAGATCATCACTGGAACATCATCACTGGATCTGGATCATCACCACTAGATCATCATCACTGGATCATCATAACAAGTGGTATCTGATGATTCTTCTCATCACAAGAAGTTCTATAGAGCCAACCCTTTTTCATGCTGGTTGTAGGCCTAGAATCCGTGTAGGTCTTCTTCAGCACTTATATCTGACCCTAAGTCAGAATGCCCCATCCAGTACTTACATCTGACCATGAGAGGAACACATACAACATCATTTCAGAAAGGCACACCTAATAATCACATCTGACCATGCGGGAACACATCCCACAACCCTGTCAGAAAGGCCTAGCACTCACATCCGATTATGCAGGAGCACATACCACAACCCTATCGAAAAGGATCAGCACTTATATCTAGCCATGCAGGAACACATCCAGCAACCTTGCTAGAAAGGCTCTACACTTATATCCAACCATGCTAGAACACATCCTACAACCTTGCCAGAAAGGCTCTGCACTTACATCCAGCCATACGGGAACACATCCTGCAACCTTGCTAGAAAGGCTCTACACTTACATCTAGCCATACGGGAACACATCCATTTCTAGAAAGGCTCTGCACTTACATCCAACCATGCAGGAACACATCCTGTAACCTTATTATAAAGGATCTCAACCCCAGGTTGAGGGTTCCTTGTAACTGACCAGGTGCCTCCATTCTCCGAGAGAATGGCGTCAACCCTTATATCTGATCAAGTGGGAACACATCCCTCAATCACATCAAAATGGCCATGCACTCATATCTGATCATGTGAGAACACATCCCCTAGTCATATCAGAGTGGCCCTCAATCCCAGACCGATATTTCTTGGTAACTGAGTAAGTGACTCCTTTCCAAGAATGGCATTCAATGCTTATATCTGATCATGTAAGAACCAATCCTATAGTCACATCAAAATGGCTCAGCACTCATATTTGACATGGAAGGAGCCAATCCTCTCACCATGATAGAATGGCTCAGCACCTACATCTGACCATGGAAAGAACGAATCCTCTCACCATGTCAAAATGGCTCATGGACTCATCACTTCCGCTTCGAAGGAACTTTCATCTGGAGAACACCAAGCTTCTCCTTGAAGTACTTAAACTTCACTCTAGCTAATGGCTTCGTCAACACATCAGCTATCTGTTCTTCCATCGCAACATACTAGAGCTTCACTGCCCTTCTTTGCACCATATCCCTGATATAGTGATACTTGATCTTGATATGCTTTGACTTGTCATGGAACACCAGGTTCTCTAACAAATTCACACATTTCTAGTTGTCACAATATATACAAGTAGCATCCAACTGGAGATCAAATAAATTAGATAGTAGCTTCCTCAGCCATACTACCTGACAAATAGCTGAACAAGTTGTGACATACTCTGCTTCAGTTGTACTTAGAGCCACATAGGATTGCTTCCTGCTAAACCAAGAGATCACACCTTATCCCATACTGAAGCAACACCCTGAAGTGCTCTTCCTATCAATTGCACTGCTTGCCCAATCTGAATCAACATAACCTTGTAGGTTAATCTTCTAATTTACCTCATACTTGAGCCCATAATCAACTATACCCTTTAGGTACCTCAAAATATGCTTTGCAGCAATCAAGTGAACATGTATCGGATCTGTCAGGAACTAGCTCAAGGTGTTCACAGCAAAGTAAATATCTGGTCTCACGTTCATTAGGTACATCAAGGACCCAATCATCTGATGATACATCGTAGCATCAACTACTTCTGATGAAGCATCACTCAATAGCTTCATGTTTGATGCCATAGGTGTGGTCATGGCCTTATAGTCCATCATCTTGAATCTCTTCAGGATCTCTACTATATATTTCCCTTGTCGCTGAGAAATTCCATCTGCATTCTGCCACACCTCCATGCCTAGAAAACAATGCATCATACCCAAGTCCTTGATCTTGAACTTAGCATCAATATTCCTCTTTGTATCAGCAATCAACCCATCCATACCTGTTACAAACAGATCATCTACATACAGTAGGAGCATCATTGGGTTGCCATCTTCAACCTTGTAGTAAAGGTTGGAATCTTCTTTACTCTTAGTAAAGCCCAAACTAGATAAAAAGCTGTCAATTCTACTGCACCATGTCCTAGGTGCCTGTTTCAAACCATATAGAGATTTCTTCAATATACACACATTAGACTCCCTGTCATGTGTCTCAAAACTGAGTGGCTGCTCCACATACACTTCCTCTTATACTACTCCATTCAAGAAAGCAGTCTTGACATCCATCTGGTGTACCTTCCATTTCAACACTGTAGCCAGAGCAAGTACTGATATGATGGAAGTGTATTTGACTACAGGTGCAAAAGTTTCTTCATCATATATTCCTTCTTTCTGGGAGAAGCCACAAGACACAAATATTGCTTTATATTTTTCTATGCTACCATCTAGAGCATGCTTGATCTTGTAGATCAATCTGGAAGTTACAACAGACTTCCCTTCTAGTCTTGGGACAACATCACAAACATCATTCTTCATGATCAATTGATACTCTTTGATCATAGCATCCTTCCATTCTTTCCTTTATGCTGATTCTTCATAGTTGGAAGGTTCTTTATCGATGAAATCACATAATAATGTGACATAACTAGAGCAGGACATGGTTCTCTTTCTTTCTCTGTGATTCTCTTCTAGAGCCCCGTATCTTTCGACACCTTGGATAGCTTCTCGTACCCAAGTGGTTTTCCTCTAATGAGGATTCTTCTCCTGAGGTGGATCTACAAGTTCTTGAGGTTCTTCTATTTCTCGATCTTCTTCTTAATATTCTTTGTTCATGGTTGTGTCATGAATTCTATGTTCTTCTATTTCTTCAGGTTCTTCAGCAAGTCTCTTTCTGGATTTGTTGTAGGGTGAGTCTTCATCAAATGTTACATCCCTACTGATATCGATCCTCTTGAATCTTGGGAAGTATATTTTGTAAGCCTTTGAGCTTTCAGACTATCCCACAAATATACCCTTCTTTCCTGAAGGATCTAACTTTGTCCTCTTTTCTTTTGAAATGTGTATGTACACTGGACAACCGAATATTTTGAGATGACTGAATTCTGGTTTCTTGCTGGAAAAGACTTCTTCAGGTGTCTTGTTCTCGAGTACTTTGTGTGGAGTACTATTCTGTACATACATCATTGTTCTGGCAGCTTCTACCCATATATGCATGGGAAGATCTTGATCATGAAGCATATCCCTTGCAGCTTCCATGATCGTTCTATTATTCCTTTCTGCAACCCCATTCTGTTGTGGATTATATGGAGTAGTTAACTCCCTCTTAATCCTTGAATCTTTGTATAATGCTTTGAATTCATTTGAAGTGAATTATCCACCATTATCTGATCGAAAGGTATTGATATTCTTTTCTGTGTGGTTCTCGATCAAGGCTTTGAATTTCTTGAACTTGTTGAATACTTCATCTTTGTTCTTCATGAAGTAAATCCATGTCTTCCTAGAAAAGTCATCAATAAAAGAAACATAGTATACATACCCGCTTAATGAACTTAATGACATTCGACCACATACATCAAAGTAAATGATTTCCAATATTCCTTTTTCCTTTCTCTTGCTACCTGGAAATGTCTTCTTGGTAATCTTTCCTTTCACACATCCTTTGCAGACTCCATCATGTTTTGCTTGAATTTCGGGAAGAGCTTCAACAAAATTGCGTGCAAGTGGTAGTGCTCTATAGTGCACACGTGCAAGCCTTCTATGCCAAAGTTCATTTGGCTCTACTATGTCATGGACTAAAGCTTGTTCTGGATGGCCCTTTAATTTGTATAGGTCTCCCTCTTGTTCTCCAATGATTACTACATGATCAAAAGTATTTCCCTTTGGCCACATGAGAACTTGGCCATCTACAAATGCAACCCTCATGCCTTTTGCATCTAATTTAGATATGGAGAGGAGGTTATTCTTTAGTCCTAGTACAAACAATACATCTTGCATCTTCATATGCTTTCCAGAGTCTACCTTATAGGAGGATTCCCCACTACCTTTTATTGGATATTGGTAGTCATCCCCAAGTTTCATCTTGTGAGGTGAGTCATGTTCATATAGTTTCATAAAGAATTATTTGAATCTCATCATATGTTTGGAAGCACCACTGTCTATAATCCAATCATTGCTTGAATGTGAGATAGTTCCCGTGAGATCAAAGATCAGTACATATTTTTCATCACTTGAAGAATCATCACTTTCTTGTCAGAATCTCTTTGTGGAAGGTTCATCTACCTGCGCAGCATGAGCATGATTTCTTCTCTTGTTTCCCTTCTTCTTATGGGAGTTAATCTTGTTTCTAGCGAAGTCTTTGGTAGAGTTTCCTCTTTCATCACATGTATAGCATCTTAATTTAGATAAATCTTTTCTAGTGTTATCTCTTTGGCAGAATTTCTTACTTTTGGAGTGATGAGAGCTTCTTCTGCTTTTCTTGGAGTGAACTGTGAGAGCTTGATCTTCTCTTCCCAAATTTTCTTTTCAAGCTACTATCCGAACTTATTCTTGAGAGCATTCTTCCCATATTCTATTGAACTTGACTAATTTCTTTCTGTCACACATTCCTTGAATAAAGGAGTCCCATTATCTAGGGGTCCATTCAAGGTGGTCCTTATAGTCTCTGCATTCTCCGCTTCTTCATCTACTACTTCTAGTTGTTCCTTGATCTGAGAGACCCTTGTAAATTAATACTAGATGGTCTCTACATTCTGGATCTTTACATTATTCAGTTGGTTTCTTAGAATCATCTTCCGGTTTATGTTCTTCCCTTCAAACAATTTGGTTAGGGCATCAAATATAGCTTTAGGTGTCTTTAGGTAGGACACCTTTGGTATGAGGTGATCCTTGATTGAATCAGCAATAATCCTCTTTGTCATAACAAAATTATTCTTATGTAAGGCCTTAGCCTCATCTCCCTCTAGAACTGGAACCTCCTCATTGATATAGGAGTCCAACTCATTTTCCTCTAGGACTAGGAAAATCCTATACTTCCAGGCTTGGAAGTTATCAGCTCCCTCAAGATTTTCATCAAGCTTGGTATGATGATACATATTAACTAAGAACCTCAAATGGAAATACAAAACATTTAGATCTTACCAGGTCAATATTTCGGATCTAGTTTTGAAGCTGAATTTCTGTAGTGCTGGTTCAGGAGCAGATTAGGGTTTGACTTTTCTGGAGTTCTGTCCAACCAAATGCTTTGATCTTGATCTCTAAACTTTGATTTTGAGGAGGATATTAATCCATGCCTGGGCTCACTCAAAAATTCTACTTATGTGGAAAGCCCTAATTTCTGGCAGCAATGTCGAGTCCAAAACTGATAACACTCAGAATTAGATTCTGCTTTGACAGAAATATGCACCCTAGTGAGGAGAGTTAGTCAACCTTATTTTGCTAAAAATATGTGGAGAGAGATCCAGAAAATAGGAATCCATAGTTCCCGAAGCTACACAGTGTCTTCTTCTCAGGTTAGCTCTGATACCATGTTAGATTTTTAACATTAAGCTAGCATTATATTAGGATATTTAACTGAGAGAATAACAATCACAACAATTAAACACAAGAGACAATGAACACAATGTTTTTCCTTGGGGAACCATAAATGGATAAAATACTGCAACTTCCTCAGATATAGAATCAGCACCAAAGGTGAAACCCCAAAATAGTAAGATGATCTCCTGACAATAGTAGCCTCTTTATTCCTAGCCCCAGTAGCCTCTTCTTCCTCAGCTATGCACTACAACTGAGTGTGAGTGATTTTGTGATAAATAGAGACACTCACTCTCTATTTATACTAATTCCCAACTTGACAATAACCTACTAGTGCTAAATTCTCTAGGAGAGTCTAATAACCCTAGTTCCATGGAACTGTGGGGACTTTAACCCTTGATCAATAGGAGGGTTACCCACAATGACTTGACATGACTTGTTTACATTATAGAACCTCCCGATAGGAACATCGGGGCATGACATGACTCAAGTACATTACAGACATATCTCGGAATAAGCATCAGGGTACAATACATAATATATATGGATGAATACATTCCAAAGTTATAAATACATTAACAATGATTTACTGCTATCAGGGAAACCTGTATTGGATATGTTAGGAATTGGCTCAGGGTGTTCACCACAAAGCATGTGTCTGGCCTCTTATTCATCAGATGCATCAATGATCCAATCATTTGAAGATACATCATTGCATCAACCTTCTTGGACGAAGTATCACTCAGAAGCTTCAAGTTAGATGCCATAGGTGTGGCCATATCCTTGCATTCCAACATTTTGATCTCTTTAGAATATCCAATGCATACTTCCCTTTCTCAAGGAAGATTCCATATGCACTCTGCCACAACTCCATGGTTAAGAAGTAGTGCATCATACCTAGGTATTTCATCTTGAACTCTGTAGCAAGTCTCCTCCTTGCATCTGTAATGAGTTCCTCATCGCCTATTAGAAACAAGACATCGACATATAATAGGAGAATCACTATTCTTCCATCTTCCACCTTGAATTAGAGGATGGAATATTCTTTACTCTTGGAAAATCCCAAGCTCATCAGGAAGCTATACATCCTACTGTACCATGTCCTTGGTTCTTGTTTCAATCCATACAAGGCCTTCTTTAATTGGCACACATTGGTCTTCCTATCACGTGTTTTGAATCCCGGTGATGTTCCACATACACTTCCTCCTCAAATACACCATTCAACAAATACATCTTGACATCCATCTGGTGTACTTTCAATTTCATAATTTCCGCCAAAGAAAGTATGGTCCTTATGGAAGTGTTCCTCACCATAGGTGTAAATTTATCTTCATAGTCAGTTCCTTATTTCTATGAGAAGCCTCATGCTACGAACCTTACCTTGTGTTTCTCGATTATTCTATAGACAACATGTTTGATCTTGTAGATCAACTTTGAATTCACCAAAGACTTCTTCTCCAGTCTCGCAACAACCTCCCATAGACCATTCTTCATGACCGAATGATATTCCTCAATCATTGAATCCTTCCATTCTTTATTTTCTGTATCCTCTTCATAGGTGGAAGGTTCCATGTTAAAGTTGTCACACAACAGGGCCACATATCTATTTTAGGGATTTTCCCTCTTTCTCTCTCTATTTATTCCTTCTAGAGCACCATACCTTTCAGCTTCTCGTATGAGCTCTTGCTCCCATGATGGTTTCTTCTTTTGTGATTCCTTCTTAAGGACAATTTCTAATGGCTCTTGTGGTTCAATCATGTCATGATCTTTAGAGTCTTCTAGAATTGCTTGTCCAATTTCCATGTATTGGACTCTTGTCTCTTCAAGTTCCTCGACTTCCAGGATAGGAGTCCTCCTGGATATGAAGTATTATGAGTATTCATGTCAGGTTACATCTCTACTGATGTCTATCTTCTTTAATCCTAGGAAGTATATTTGGTATTACTTTGATGTATTATTGTATCCTATGAATACACCCTTGCTCTGAGAAGGATCGAGGTTGGTACTTTTCTCCTTTGGGACATGTATGTACATGGGGAATTCAAATATTCTCAGATGGTTGAATTATGGGTTCACTCATGAGAAAGCCTCTTTAGGATTCTTCTTGTCAATTACTCGATGAGGAGTATGATTTTGTACATAAGTAGTTGTTCTTGCTGCCTCCTCCCAAAGGTGCATAGGAATATGCCGATGAAGCAAAATTGCTTTCGATGATCCCATTATGGTCTATTTATTTCAATCCAAAACCCCATTCCACTAAGGATTGAATCTAGTTCTCAACTTCCCATTTATCCCGGATTCTCTACAACGTTCCTTTAATTTTTCTGAAGTGAACTCGATGCAATTATCTAACTGTATAATCTTGATCTTCCTATCTATCTGGTTCTCTACCAAGGCTTTATATTCCTTGTACTTTCTGAAAAATTTACTTTTCTTTTCCAATAAATATATCCAAGTTTTACATCAGAAATCATCTATAACGGAAATAGAGTACACATACCCACTTAAAGAGATAGAAGACATGGTTCCACATACATCCAAGTGTACTATATCAAATATTACTATAGCTTTTCTCTCACTACTAGGAAATGTATTGTTTTCATTATTTCATTTTTCACATCCTTTGCAAATTCCTTCATGCTTTTCCTGGATCTCCAGTAGTCCTAACACAAGCTTGCTTGCCATCAGTAGTCCTCTGTAGTCCACATGTGCAAGCCTTTCATGCCATAGTTCATTTGGTTCAATCAACTCATGAACTGATGCTTATTTAGGCTATCCTTTCAACTTGTACAAGCCTTCGTCTTCCTCTCCAATCATTGTTTCATCCTCTATTGTATTACCTCCGGGACACATTAGAACTTGTCTATTGAAAAATGCAACCCTAATTCCCTTTGCATCTAATGAATATATGGAGAGAATATTATTTTTCAATCATGGAACATATAGCACATCCTTCATATTTAAGGATTTCCCGGAGTCAAGATTGTATGAAGCTTCACCACTCCATTCTATGGGGTATTTATAATCATCCCCCAGCTTCACCTTGTGAGGTGACTCATGTTCAAACATATTGACGAATGATTCCTTGTATCCCATCATGTGTTTGGAATCTCCACTATCCATGAGATAATTATTGCTTCTGTGTGTGATAGTGCTAGTCAATGTCGATATTAGCACATACTCTTCATCTGAATCATCCTTCTCTTGTTTGAATATTTTTTTGTTGGTTCATCATATTTGACAATATGAGCATGGTGTATCCTTTTCTAGATGGCACAATCTCTTGCTAAGTGTCCCTTTTCATCACAAGTATAAAATTAAACATTTCAAATATATTGTTTGGTCTTCTTCAGATTTTTTTCCTTCTTCTTGTTTTGATGAAAGTTCTCCTTCTTCTCCTTCTTCTTGAAGTTCTTCCTAGTGTACACTTTGAGATCTTGATTGTTAGTTCCTCCCATCTTCTCTTCTCTTATCACAAGTATAGCTTCTTCTTGTGCACATTCTTCTCGAATTCTACTAAAAGAGATCAACTTCCTTCTTGCACAAACACCTTGAATGAATGAGTCCCATGATCTAGGGAGACCATTCAAGGTAGTCATTACAATTTCTTATTCTTCGACATTCTCTTCAACTACTTCAAGTTGTTCTTTGATTTGAGAAACCCTTGTGAAGTAAGACTGCATAGTATCAGAGTTCTATATCTTTACATTCTTTTACTGGTTACTCAAATTCATCTTTTGGTTGATGTTCCTCCCTTCAAACATCTTTTCCAAATCATCATATACTTCCTTCAGTGTATTGAATGTATACACATCGGGGATGTGGTGATCCTTGATAATATATACAATAATTTTATTATCCTTAGCCATTCTTTTCTTATGCGAATCCTTAGCCTCATATCCCTCTAGTTCTGGAACATTTCCAATGATAAACTGATCCAAGTCATTTTATTCAAGGATCAGGGAGATTTTGTACTTCCATGACTGGAATTTATCATCCCCTCCAATATTGTCCTCATGTTGAGTATGATGTGTCATCTTTACAAAATGAGAATATCATTGGAAATATTAAAGCTTTGGATCTTACGTATTTTAGATTTCCAACCAAGTTCCAGAGCAGGATGACCTAGGGTTTTTCATAGAAACCCTAATTTTTGACACTTGGAATTTGAAAATTCTGTTTGGATATAAATATGTGCCTCCTTGAGGTGATTTTATCAGCTAGGTCACTTTCTAAAAAATAAGGTGGGAAGCCTCTGATACTTGATTCCCTAGTTCCTCTTGACACTAGCGACAGGGTAAAAAATGAAACTTCTCTGATTCAAAAACTGTCTCCACCAAAATTTGTGCCCTACTAAGGCGATTTATCCTAGCCCTCTTTACTTGATTATATGTAGAGAGAACACCTTCAAATAGCAATCCCTAGTTCTCATAGTTGCACAATGCATTATATTAGAGAGGCTCTGATACCATGTTAGTTTTTCTTAAGATCTGATTAGATTATCTAGGATCTTTATATAAAAGAATAACAAGTACAACATGATCCATATGATATAAAAGATACACGAGACACAAATATTTTCACCAGGGAAACCTTAAAGGAGAAAATCCCACAAACTTCCTAATAATAGTAAGATGATCAAAAGCAGTGATAAGAAGTATTCAACAACTATATATCTATCCTCCTATGGTTGTATCTCTCTCTCTCTCTCTCATGCAAGCTTGAGAGTGTGAGGTATGTATAAATGAGGGAGAGAGCCTCCCTATTTATACGCTTTCAAGTAACTGAACAAGCATAAGACTCAAGCCTACATGTCTTCTCACATAGGACCCACTTCTCCTAGAGACACTACAAGTACATATTACATAATTTTACAATGGGGACTATTGCCCCAACTTACAACGAAGGTTGTAACTCAAGGTCTAGACACAATTTAGACATCCTGTAAAGGGTTAACACACATCCCCAATAGGGGTACAACAACATACAATGATAATATACAACATAATATCTTCTGAAGTTACAAATAAATCAACAGGTAGCCTTTCCTTTGCAACCTATTGTAGTGTTAGATCATTTTTAGTAGTGGGGGCTAGATTTCATTGGACAATTTAAAGACAATTCAAGTAATGGGTTATCATGGATTCTAATAGAAATTGACTATTTCACCAAGTGGGTAGAATAAATACCCACAGAAAAAGGCTACTGATAAATTTATTATGAAGTTCATGGAGGACAAGATCATCATAAGATTCACGGTTCCATCCAAAATAATAACTGAAAATGCCAATTTTTTTCAGTTCAGTAGATTTCACAACATTTTGTTTCAAATATGGTATTGTCCTATCCCAATTATCCAACTACTATCTTAAGGGAAATGGTCTTACAAAATCAATCAATAAAAACTTAATGACCATCCTTAATAAAATAGTTGGAAATAAAAAATGTCTTGTGATAGTAACATTAAATATGCACTTTGGGATGAAAGAATAAATTAGAAAAGTGCAACATAAAAGACTCCATTTGAGTTGGTATATGGTTCAATTGCTTCCATTCCTATATATCTATAGCTTCGAGTGTATCATATGCTTAAATGATATGGTTTATAAGAAGATGACATGCCCAATAGAATAAATCAGTTAATTGAATTAGATGAAAGCCGAAGGAATGTTGTCGACATAACTATCAAAAACCAAGATTGGGTTAAAAGGGATTTTTTTTAGACTGGATATATAGTTTTTATTATGCTACAAATGAAGGTAAAATCCATGAAAACGTGGGAATTTCTATAGTCTCTGGATGGGGCCATTCATCATGTATGATGTAGCTGGAACCAATTCATTTTTTCTCAACACCATGGAAGGAGAAAAGTTTCTCTTACCAGTGAATGGGAAACAATTGAAATTTTTCATCCATGATCCTATCTAATTCCAACAGGGGCATTATTAGGACTTTATAAATCCTTTTCCTTTTGTATCCTAGCTTATTTTCATATGTTATCTATGTACCATAGTTTTATGTAACATAGACTTTTTGTATCATAGTAGTTCTATATTATTGCTGTATATTATCGTGTATATTATGCTTCATCTTTTATTTCATTTTTGCATTAATTTACATGTATATGGTATTGATGCACTTTACTTTCTTGCATGAACAATAAATTATAGGGTTCATTCCCACTCTCATTTATTGAAGATCAGTCAATTACACATCCCATAGTTGGATCCATATGTTGTCCACTAATTTTCACTTAAGCAATTTTTCAGTGAGCCACCAAGGATCAGAACAAGTCAATTGTTCCTACTTACTGCTCGGAATTCCATGGTTTCATTAGGTATAGTTGCGGTACCCTTTTTTTCATGTTTACACCCCTTAATAAATGATATATCATGCTGGTGTCTTATGTAAAAGGGTTGGCCTCTTGGGACTTAGTCATCAAATTCATCACACTCGAGTGTTTTTTCCCCTTGTTAATTATATGCTGTTTTTTTAAACAACATATAATTTTCAAGTTTTTCACTAAAAATATACCAAAGCCAAGGTGGTGAAGTTTGTGATTATGCATTAGGAGGTTATTAATCCTATATTATTTGTATTATACCATGCTTATCATAATCCCATAGTCTTGTGAGCATGTGGTAAGTCCCCCTAGGATTTTTTAATTTTTAGGTTTCTAATAAATTCATTGATAAGGTGTATTTTAATTGTAAAATTTCAGACCAAGAGACCCCACTTAACCCCTAAACTCACTTTTGAGATTCCAATTAGTAATTTTGATTTTCTCTCCAAAATGATGTAGGCAGTCAAATAATTGCAAAAATGGAGAAAATCCAATTCCTAAATCAAAGGAAGGTGGTTCGAGACATGTCTCTGATGCGTCAAGTAGTTTGAGGATGATGTTAAGGGAATTAATGATCATAGGGAAGCATCTTATCTCAATAAACAAGAGAATCAACCTTGTCATGATCAAAAGGGGCATATTCTCTCCATGGAGGGTACATTCCTCTGCTTGGAAGAGGTAGTTAAGGAGGTTCGGGTACATTCCTCCAATTCCTAAATCAAAGGAAGGTGGTTCGAGACATGTCTCTGATGCATCAAGGAGTTTGAGGATCATGTTAAGGGAATTAATTATCATAGGGAAGCATCTTATCTCAATAAACAAGAGGATCCACCTTGTCACCATCAAAGGGGGCGTATTCTCTCCATGGAGNCCCCCCCCCCCCACAAATTAAAACATCCCTCCTTGGATTCCTCAACCCCCGAAACTAACTTCTCTCTTGGGAATTGCACCCTCTAAGGTTTGAGTGCAGTTTTTCCTATAAATGCAAGGTCTTTATCCTCATTTGGAAGGATGAAAAGAACATTTTAACATTGTAATTTTGATTTTGTATTGTTTATTAATGAAATTTAATGCTTTGGATTCTCATATGTAGCATTGTATCACGGTTATGCAATTGGATGATTTCTGAGGTGATATTTAGTGAAATTATGATCTTCTTTTTGTCAAAACTTGTAGTATTGAACTAGCTTTCTTTTGAATTAATATTTGCAGCTGTCAAGTTTCTCATTTATGTTTTATGATTGGAATATTTCAAGAGTAATATATTGTATTCAACAATACTAATATTCTCTTCATTTTCTATTATGAACTATACTAGATTAACCATGCTTATTTGAAGGCTTGCGTAGTTTTTGAATGTTTCTTTAGGTGAAAGGGATTTCAGAGCTTAGTTGCATCCATATCCTTAACAATACAAATGAAAATATGCATCTAATGTGTTTTTCTTCACAAACTCTTCTTCTCCTTCATACTATTCAAGCTCAGGCTTGAGCACCTCTCTCTTCCCTCTCTAAATTTCAACTTTTTATTGGTTATCGGTAATTTATGCTTGACAAAAGTTAGATCCATAAAGTATGATACTCAAATATAATTTTGTTATGAATGCATATAATATATATAATCTCTTTGAAAGTATCATCTCAAACTAGATCTATATTAGTGCTTCAGTGCTTGTTTTCATCAAAATTTTCACAAATTTTCCATGAAATTATAAAATAAATTGCTTTCTGGTTTTTAGGAGGTTTGAGAAAAAGGAGAAGGAAACATTGCTAAAAATCAAAGTTTTTTACCATCACGGGAACCTAAAATATTCCTTCTTCCCCCTTCTTCATTCCTCTTCTCTTTGAAAGAGTGTTATAGCCCAAAATGACACATCTCTTCTTGTGACCACTTTCCCATGATTTCATTACACGTTTTCACTTCCATGATGACACTTCATGAAAGTCACTGAAAAAACACCTATATTGGGGGACCCATATACGGAGTTTTGTAACTCCGTTTGACCTCCTCTCTACACCATTGGAAAGGTATATGAGTTAGATACAAATTTATGGAATATATTAATGTCTGAAAATGCCGATAAGTACCCTTAAAATGAGAATCGGTCACCTATACGCAACTTGTCATGCATGGTATTTGCGTATTGTACGTGACCTGTTCTACATGGTACCTGCTTTTTCCCTATATTCACGACTATTTCCATTACAATCAATAGATCATACGGGACTATTATTACTGCAACCCACACATACCGACTTGCATACGTGACTATTTTCACTGCATCCCACGATTTTTTCTTGTAAATGTGAAAATGGATGTTTCTCAAATTTTGGGTAGTTTCGGTGGTTATGCAGTTGAATCCTTTGGTTGTAACTACTTTGTATTTGAACCTATCTCTTCAGAAAGGTATAAATAGAGGTAGGGATGTCCATGAGAAGGTACTTGAACTTTTTCATTGTTATGCTTTAGGAATTGGGACTCTCTTTTCCCCCACCTTTTCCCTAGAAGTTATCTCCTTGTGTTGCAGAGATTGGAGGCTGAGTTCCTTGGAGAAGAGAAGCAACAAATGAGATCAAGGTTTCGTGAGGTGCCCAATTTGAAGAGAAGGTATATTTGTACTTATTTTCATGATTAATAATTATGTGATATCCTTCTTCTTCCCAAATCATTGTTCAATGTGTGACTGAATCTATGTTTATGATCAAATGTTTATGTTTTTTTTATTAGGATTTCATATAACTTTGATTATCATTGTTTTACATTTGGTCATATCAATTTGAAGAATGTATAATTCATTTTGCAGGTATCTTGGAGAAAGAGGAGAAAAAGGAGGAATGAAGGGCTTCTTGGATACACCTTCATTTGACTAAGGTATGAACCATTCCAATTGTTGACCTTGTTTATATTTACTTGCAGAACTATATGCATTCACCTTTAAACCCCAGTATGTTAATGGCCTCTTAAACCCTAGCCATAGGAAACTTTCCTCTACAACAGAACATGAGACTCCACTGGGGAGAGCCTTGTCTGTTCAGGGTTTCTATGTTTTTCTTCCAGTCTTTTGTAAGGTTTTAGGTCCTTCTTTCCACTTAGGAACACATTCTAATTCTTATAGTACACGTCCCCTTCCTTCTTAAGGCAATTTTTGGCTTTTTTGGGGCCTTCTCCCTCCCACACGCGAGTTGCATACTCCACATTCATGTTTATGGGATGTACACATGACCTGATATACTACCATCCTATGTATGACACATGAATTGTCAGTAGGGAAACTCAAGTATGCCCCTAAAACAATGGTTTTTTCATCATTTTTGTGGTTTTTTCTACTGTTTGAGGGTATTTTAGTAAGTTTTTTGGGGTACTCTGCAAGTGCATGACTCCAGGGAGTTAGTGTCATCCATTTAGGGTGATTTTTATCTATATTATAAGTCTTTTAATAGCATTATGGTTTTCTCTTTTCTGATCCCCATGACCTCCTTTGCTTGGCATGATTTTTGGATTATGTTTCTAGTCAACCTCTGATATTGATCTTTTTCTGAACTTAGAAGCTTATTGGTCTTTGTTTCCTTCTTTTTTTGTTGGTTAACTTCACCTTTCAAAAGTATTTGAATTGAATTTTATGCAAGACTCCCTTCCAAGTAGGGTTTATATTGACTTTAGGGAATTGTAGAGTATTTTTGGTGGTTGTATAGCAGAGTTCCTTTTTCTTTGTTCTTGTCATTTGCATACTTTATATTGTAGCTAGTTTTTCTTTTGCATTTATAAAATAAAAAGAAAAAGAACATATAGTTGTTTAACATGCATGTAGTTAGGGATTTGTTTTTAATGCATTGTATATCTTTATTCTTGAAAAAATAAAAAATAAATTGTTCTTTTGTGCCTTTCAAGTTTTCTATTTGAAAAACAAAGAGAAGTAGTTTGATTTTTTCATTTCAAGTTCTCTTTTGTTTACATATTTTGTTTAGACATTCATTCAAAACACCATTGGTTTCACCTTCGCCACCCCGCTTGAGTAATCAATGAGCCTTTAAAATAAACACTTAATATTTAAAAATTATTAGTAATTGTTTGTTTATAGGGACGACACACACTAGTCTAGGCTAGCGTTTTCGGTTAGGGACATATTAACCTCCCAAAAAATAAAAATCAACCATAGTGGCCTATATTTGAGGAAATCCAAATTCATTGAAAAAGACACCAAAAATCTTCTCTCATGCAGGAGTCAAGCACGAGGTAGTGCGATACTGAGCTATTGGAGATACCCCTCCAGTTCTCAATAGAGCATACACCAAAGTTGTTGCACATTTGGGGACTCACCCAATACTTCCTTCCAACCCTATGTGGTGCCTGGTACTGCTTGAGTTTCATGATTTTCTACCTTAACCATGTGCATCAGCTATATGGCTATATTGACGACTATTCCACCAAAATTTCTCCCCAACTTTGGTATCCTTAGTATCTTGTCTGCTAGGATCTTACACAGGTGGCATTGGAAGGATATTTCTACTGCACCTAGGGTATACTTGGAAGGTAACCTTAGTATAAAATATGGGAGGGTGGTTGGGTGATTCCAGTGCTTGCACCCAAATGGCTCTTCATGAGATGCCAAGTAACTAATATCCTTCCTTCAATGGTTAGTTATGGGCCCTTATCATCCCAAAATTTCCTTTGGGATGCATATTTATTTGCATGGCTTGATACTTAGGACATTTTCTATTGGTGTTCTCTTTGTACTATTTGTTACTAGTTTACCCTAGTTTTTGGTTAAGTTTGAAACTATGGCTAACACCCCTTTGAACACCAAACAAGAGATCCCAATGCTGGGAACTCCTTGTACTATTCCTCTCATTGGGAATGCTGGTGTTTCTTTGATGGCCACCTTGAATCTACTTGGATTCACCCTAGGGATATCAGTGTGATTTTTTTCCACTCCAACTATCCTGAATGCTCCTGATGCTTCTCAAGTAAGATCCTTATATAAAGGGAATCAAAATAATTCTTCCCCTTCACCTGTAGCTATTTATCCTCCTCCTTCTACCTCATGCAGTGAAAGCACTGATACTAATAACAAATTGTATAAAAGGAGTAAAAGAAGGAGGAATAACAAGAACACTCATAAGAAAGGGGGAACTTGTTCAACCTCTATAAGTCAAGCTGAACCTCACCACCCAACCTCTATGGTTCATGTTGGGGGAACCTATCCAACCTCTGCAGGTCATGTTGGATCTAAGCACTCAACCTATGCAAGTCAAGTTGATCTTCACCATCCAACCTATGTTGACCATGATGGTGGGATCCTTCCAACCTTTCTAGGTCACATTGGATCCATTCAGTCGGCCTCTATAGTTCATACTGAGGGCACCCATTCAACCTCTCTAGGTCAAGTTGAACCTCCCCATCCAACCTCTGTAGGTCATGTTGGGTCCATTCACCCATCCTATGAAGGTCACACTAGGGACACAGACTCAACTACTGCAAAGGATGTTGATCCTTCCCATCCAACCTATGCAGGTCATGTTGGACCCAATATTTGAGCCTCTACAAGTCATGCTGGGGGAATTATCTCAGCCTCTATAGTTCATGTTGAGGAAAAACAGTCAACCAATGCAATTACTGTTGAAACTGTTGAAATGGATAACCATTCAAAACACAATCCCAAGTTTCCTTGTAATATTTGTGAGGGAAACCACCTTAATTATCTATACCTTGCCATCATAGAGGTATGAAGATGTTGATTTCATGGTCATCACATTTTTGAACATCCTGAAGTTTTTCAGCAACCAACCTCTCTTAGTCAAGTTGGAATCAATTACCCAACCTCTAGTGGTCATGCTCGGGGAAAACACTCAACCTCTACAGGTCACCCTGAGAGGAAACAATTAGTCACTGCTAGTCATGTTGAAATCATGGAGAAAAATGGTCATTCAAAGTGAAAAATTAAGTTTCCTTATAATTTTTGCAAAGGATATCATCTTACTCACTACTGCCCTGCTATCATAGAGGTGAAAATAGTGTGGCCTGAGACTCAAGAACTTCCTTCTCATAAACAACCTATAGTTTATCAACAACCCACTCAACCTTTGATTGATCTAGTGGTCGAACCTTCCGAGTCTTTGTTTCACCCCACACTTCTTTTGGAGAGTGATCCTTATGTGATTGATCTAATTTCATATTTGGTAAATCCCACTCTCCCTTTAAAGAATGACTTTCATGAAGCGGTTGAATCGATTCCATTGTCGATCAATCCCACTCTTCCTTTGGAGAGTGAATTGTCTTCTAGTCACATTTTCTTCACTAGAAGTTTAGAATTTACTTAACAATGGGGCATTGAACTAACTTTGTATGAACCCCCACCAAACTCTCGGATTGCTTCCTTTGATTGGGATAGCCTAGTTGAGCTGAAACTCCCTTATGATGCACCTTTCCAGTTAAAGGTAAAAGTTGGAAAATACATGATTTCTTGTTGTATTGTTGATGAAGGAGCCTCAGTTAGTATCTTGCATGATCATGCTTGGCGAGGCATGTGATATCCTAGCCTTGTGTCTAGAGCTAGTTAGTTACTCACATTTGATAGAAGAACTAGTAGAGCCTTGGGAATTCTTGCTCAAACACCTATTACTTTGTGTGGAAAGATCATCTTAGTTGATTTCATCGTGATTGAGGACCCCTTGGACTTTAATATGTTTATTCCATGTAGGATATGGTGTCAACATTCTTTCATGTGATGTACATTTATCATGGCAAATATATTGTCACTATGGATCAGTTGGATTTTCTTGATCCCTCTCCTGACCTAACTAGAGACCAAGTATATCCTTTATTGATTCCCAGTGTTTCTATAGACACTACCCCACCACATGTGAGCTATGTGGTCTCATGTCCTTTGCATTCAATTGCCACTGAGGAGAATACTTTGTGTTCATGCTTACCTTCTTGGGACTTGGTCACATCAATTAACCAAGTGATTATTTCTATATAGAATGTGGGGCTCGCTCTCCACTCTGTCTATCCATTTGAAAGTTTAGACATGTGTCCTATCTCGGATGATTTCCTTCCTTCAGATGAAGTATTCGTAGAGTCTTTGATACTGTCTAACCTTCTTTTGGATGTTGGTTTGGTTGTGACTAAGTCTAACCCTGATTTTCTTAGTAAGCCTGATCTTCCCATGGATTGGTCTTTCTATGCTGATCTTCTTGAGTCTTTTAACTCTCCCATCAAACAGCAAGTCAATGATCCTGATGAGTTTTATTTTTCTTATGAATTTTTCAAATCCTATGATACTGAGTTGGCTTCTGTAGACTCTATCTCCCTTGTTGATTTTTTCTCTTCTTCTGAGGTTGATATTATTGATTGTGAACCCTTAGGCCTTGGAAAAATAGAGTCCTCTTTGGATGATTTTTCCTTGAATATACCTTTTGTAGAAGATAGCAAAGTCCCATGTGTTTCTGCCAAAGTGACCTGCATCAGATATTTTCTTGTGAATGTGATTCCGATGTTGTTGTTTCTTGGAGATAGGATTTGTAGTTGGTTTCACAACTATTTACTGACCTTTCCCTATTGTTCAAGTTGTAACTGCATTTCCATGTACCTTTCTCGTGCTTATGATCCTGATGCCGGCTTTCACACTTGTAGCTCATTGTATAATCCCTCATCTTCACTCTCATCATCACTTATAATTGTACCATTTTTACTTTGCAACTTGACACCCTTTACCTTTAGGAGATTTTTCCCAAGTGTCTTTATCTTGCTTATGTTCCTTGCATTATGCTTAGGTCTGTTCCTTGCGCTTGGAACTAGTTTTTCCTTCCTCTAACACTCATCTCCTTGCATTTAGAGAATTCTTTCTTCTCTCCTTCGAGCTCGTTAAAAATAGTAAGGAGGTTGCAAGTTGAATTTTCCGAACTCATTAAAACTTCACGATAACAATATTGATTTATCTTTAATCCCTATCCTAACTCCTTAAAATTTGACTAGATTGTCGAGTTAACTTGTTTTTTCAGACTCATTAAGGTAAATTGAACAATCATCTGCATAGGTATAAGTCTACCATTTTTTCTGGCCTTGTGGATTACTGGAAAAATGAATACTCTATTTTCTTTAGAATCTAGAAGAGTATCTTCAGACATAGGTTTATCTCTTTTCCAGACCTGGAGGACTAAATTTACAAAAACTGAACCTTTTCAATATTAGTTTTCTCTTTTTCGTGCTTTGGATCTAAACATGAAAAAGATTCTGAGCGTACTTTATGTATTTTTCATTCTCACTAAAACCTAAAGAACAAAGCATCAAGTTTAGTATTGTAAGCCCCATTTATCGTAATCAAATGGATATTTCCGAGTAATATTTCCTTCCTTCACACTCGTTAAACTCAGGTTACATGTCGCTTGTTAAGGTGCGTCAGTCTAGTGATAGTTTACCCCTTTTTCAGACCTTACTAACTAACTACGAAAAAAGAATACCTTAGTTCAATTGGGATAAGAGAGTTCTCCTCTATAGAATTTTACATTTTTTTTGGACACATGAGACTAATTTTATGAAAAAGAACCCCCAAGGAGTCTTGTTTGGAGTGTTCAGACTCTCAAAAATATGATAACATCGTCAAGAATTCACTAATTTGGGCTCATAAAATCCACAAATCAGTTCTTTATCAAGCATTCTATTGTCTCTTCTTCGAGCTTGCCAAAAATGAAAGTGGTCCTGAGTTTGCTTTCTTGGACTCGTTAAAACTTTACAAGAAAGAGGGAAGGGAAGTTCATTCACATGTTTTTACATCATGGAAGCAAGTATTGTTTCCTTGAATAAAGAACCCATTTGATTCTATCAGTAGTTGGGCCTGATTTTTTGACCTTATCCCAATTCAGAGTTTTTTAGTCTTCCAGTTGGCCTCTTTCCTAATTATATGGGAAATCTGTCAATGCCTCCTACATTGCATATTTTTTTCATTGGTCCTTTGGTGTCAAAATATTTCTAAGTCACCTTTTTTTGATTCTCACTATTCAAATATTAAACCTTTGTCGACCATTCTATAGTTTACTTGACCTTTTGTGTCGTCCATTCCCTAGTAGTAGTTCATTACATCATGTCTTCGACAGTCCTTGTCATGAAAATATGTACCAATTCCAGATCCAATTACTCTTTGACTTACCTCATGTTGGATGATGGAGGATTCCTTAATGCTTTCCTTCCAACGGATCTCTTCCTATCGGCTATAACACATACTGATTTGGGAATGATATTTAGAGTTTATGACAGTATGTTGGGGATTTCAGTCATCTTTAGCAATTTTCGTCGCTATCGGGTAGTGGGAATACCTTAATGTATCCTGCTAAATGGATTCTTCAAGTGTTCGACTTCAAGTACTTGTATTCACACTTGTTAGAATGTACTAGGTACCTTGGGGACCATTTTAATTAATGGCAGTTTCCCTTGTGCATGTTAATGGTTCTCATCAATGACCAGTAATCAAATGATTTCCTCCATGTTCAACTTCAGCTCCTTTATTCACATGGTTAGGATTTGTATCTTTTGGGTGGTATGGATTGAAGACCTTGGGCCAACAGTAGCATCATCATCTTTTTATATTTACCTACTTATGCAAGACCTTGTTATACTTCATATGACATTTGTAGAGACATAGATCCACCTTGTATTTTTGTGGCAATGATCGATTATTGAGCATGGATCCACCTTGTTCATTTGTGGCCATTACTCCTTTTTGAATATTGAGCAACCATGATATTTTCATTAGTTATACACATGTTGGATCTGCCTATATCCTTATGGAAATGAATTTTATATGGACTTGTATGTCCTAGAGATCATTTTTTTTTTTCTGACATTTATCTCTCTTTCAGGTACCTCTGTTCAAGACTTTCGATCTTGGATTCTCTACTCTCTCCATACTCAACTCTTTAATTTATAATGTACATCAGATATCGTCTTTCCCTCTAAGCACATACACTAGTGGGAATATTTTATATCCCAAATTGACACATCTTTTTTTGTGACTACTTTACCATGATTTCATCACATGTTGACACTTCCATGATGACACTTCATGAAAGTCACTGAAAAAACACCTATATTGGAGGACCCATATCCATATTTTTGTAACTCTATTGGACCCCTTCTCTACACCATTGGAAAGGTATCTGAGTGAGTTAAAACTTTCCAGAAGACACCAAAGTCTAAGAATTCCCAACAATACCCTTCAAATGAGAATATTTGACGTATAAGCGAATTGTAATACATGGTACCCATGTATTGTAAGTGACTTCTTGTACATGGTACTCGTGTATTCCCTGTATTCATGACTATTTCCATTGCATCCCATTGATCATACATGAGTATTGTTAATGCAACCCGCATATATCGACTTGCATACACGACTATTGTCACTGCAACCCATGACTTTTTCCTGTAGATTCCAAAATGGATGTTTCTCGAAATTTGGGTAGTTTGGTCGGTTATACAATTGAATCCTTCAGTTCTAACTACTTTGTCCTCGACCCGCTATCTTTAGAAAAGGTATAAATAGAGGTATGGAGGTCCATGGGAAGGGACTTGAACTTTTTCATTGTTATGCTCGAGGAATTGGGACTTTCTTTCTCCCCACCTTTTCCCTAGAAGCTATCTCCTTGTGTTGCAGAGCTTGGAGGTTGAGTTCCTTGGAGAAGAAAAGCAACAAAAATAGATCAAGGTTTAGTGATGTGCCTAACTTGAAGAGAAGGTATATTTGTACTTCTTTACATTATTAATAAAGATCTGATGTCCTTCTTGTTCACAAATCATTGTTCAATGTGTGATTGAATCTTTGTTTATGATCAGATGTTTATGTTAATCAGATTAAGATTTCATATTAATTTGATTAAAAAAAAATTACATGTGGTCATATCTGTTTGAGGAAGGTATAATTCATTTTTTAGATCTCTTGGAGAAAGAGGAGAAATAGGAGGATTTAAGGGCTGCTTGGATCAACCTTTGTTTGGATAAGGTATGAATCATTCCAGTATTTGACTTTGTTTATATTTACTTTCAGAACTATATGCATCCCCCTTTAAACCCCACTATGTTGATGGCCTCTTAAACCCCAGCCATAGGAAACTTTCCTCTACAGCAAAGAGTGTGCATGCCTCTTGAATTATTTTAAAGGGTAAAAGGAACTTTCTTTTATTATTTCAACATTTTGTAAAGATCCATAATAAAAGAATCGAGTGGGATACACAGTGCCCACAATCCATCCCCCCTCATGGGATTCACAGTGTCATTTTTATGGTTTTCTATTTCTAAAAAACACATGCACAAAATCACTCTTATATAAAGGTTTTATATATTAATCCATATTTATTATTATATTTGCATAAAGTAAATAATTTCAAACCCATATTATTTCCCTAAAGTATGCTCTTTTCACCAATTAAAGGGCTTGTCGATTATTGGTGGATGATTAGAAGGTGACACAGAGTCACTGGTTCTATATTATTTATTTTTTTATCATTTGCTTTATTCACATTAACAACATATTCTTCTTGTTTCTAAATTGGAATAAACATCTTGTTGTAAACTTCGTGTATGCTCTTTCGCTCTACAGACTTTGCATGGTCGTTGGGAAATCAAAAGTGATTTGTGACACTCAATTTTCACACATTAATTTAACAAAGTCATTAATAAAATTAACTCCCAATACATTACAAAAATTCAATCTATCAATATTTGACATTGTGATAAAATTATTTAAAAGAAGCAACATCCACTCAATAGTGACCTCAAGATACCGTCAGGATACACCCTTATTGGTGTAGTTTGGAAATTTCCTAGAGACTCCGATTCATCCCACATTTATAAGTGAGGAACCAACTTTGTCATAATATATACATATTATCAATCTTAATAGTATATATAGAATCCCATTTCCCTTAACTGAACTCATCATTTAATAACTAAAACTGACCAAGAACACATTGCAAAACATTTCATCTTTTCAACAACATAACATTTTTTTTTCGATTCCATTGGCACTAATCTAAATTTGGAACAATATTTTACTTTCCTTATTATGAGTTTATCAATTGTTTCTAAATAATTATGTGTTGATGTTATCATTACATGCTGATGAAATATTTATTATATTTTCAATAATCTTGTTTGAGTGATTTTCTTCAAAAAAATCCTAAAAAATTACTTCAATCCATAACAATTAAAACACTATAGCGATAGTAACTCTTGATGAGGGAAATCCCACCTTGGATTCATTATAAATTTGTTCTAAACAAGGAGTCAAGATCAAGTGACTGTACTTGACTCAATACTTTCCCCCAAGGAAACACCTAGCAACTTGAAGATTTTTGTTGCACTTAACCTAAGGTGTGTGTAAGGTGGAAACAGATTCCATGGAACAAAGTGAACTATGGAACTGAAGGATTGCACATGTACACTACATAGCAATACTAATTGCAAGAAAATAAATATTAGGTGTACCCAAAATTCAAGCAAAGTATGAATGAATTTAGAAAGGATGTGCGCAAGGGAAGAATGTGAAGAAACCATTTCCATGTAGTAAGAGAAAGAGAAAACATAATTTGGAGATAATGCACATAGATGTATGTGTCCCCATGCCATCCAAATCCTTAAGAGGGTATTCATACTATGTTTCTTTTATAGATGATTATTCTCATAAAACATGGATTTACTTTTTGAAAGGAAAACACATATTTTTTTAGTAAGTACAAGGAATTGAAAGACTTGGTTGAAAATCATTCGGAATATAATATTAAGAATTTAAGATCATACAATGGTGGTGAGTTCACTTCAGAATATTTCAAGAACGTATGTATAGAATATGGGATTAATTGGGGGTTGATCACTCCCTACAATCATCAACAAAATGGTGTTGCAGAAAGGAAGAACATAACGATAATGTAAACAACGAAGGCGATGATTCATGGCCAAGATATTCCAATCCACTTATGGGAATAATAAACAAGAACAATAGTGTGTGTACAAAACATAACACCTCTTTGTGTCTTGGATAACAAGACTCTAGAATAAGCTTTCTCAAGAGAGAATCTAGAATTCATCCATATTAGAATATTTTGTTACCATGTGAACATAGATGCTCCAAAAGAATAGACAAAAAAACTAGATCCTTTAGGGAATAAGGGAATATTCATTGGATAAAGTGATACATCAAAATAATATAGAATATACTTTCGAGGATTCAAGAATAATCATACCATACAAGATGTTACATTTGATTAAGACTCAACCCACAATAGATCAAGAAAATTCCACATCAAAGAAACTAAATAGCATGAAGTTCCCAGAACTGTGGATACAATTATGGAAGAAGTGATCCAAGAAGACCATGAAGACCATGACATGAAAGAACCACAGAGATCTGTAGATTCAACTTGTGAGAATAACCCCTACAATATAAAACCAAAATAGGAATGTGAATACATTCAATATACAGAGAGGTATGATTCTTCAGATGGGACATGTAGAGAAAGAAAGAGAGAAAGACCATACTCCAACTATGTAGCACTACTTTATAGCATCATTGATGAAGAAAATTCCAACTACGAGGAAGAAACACAAAAGAAGGAATGAAATGATGCCATGATCAAAGAATATCATATGATCATTAAGAAGTATGTTTGGGAAGTGGTGCCGAGACCATAAGGGAATTCCGTAGTGTATTACAAATGGATCTACAATATCAAGCATGCAACATACACAAGCATCGAAAAAAACAAGGAAATATTTGTAGCACATGGCTTCTCCCAAAAATAAGGCATAGATTATGGGGAGACATTTGCACCTATATAGAGATACACATCCATCATATATGTACAATACTTCGACATTGTAATGAAATGGAAGATACACCAGAAGGAGATTAAACATCTTTCTTGAATGGTGTAGTTGAAGGGGATGTGTCCATGGAGCAACCAATGGGATTTGAGAGACATTATAAAAAGACTCGTGTGTGCAAATAAAAGAAGTAATTTTATGGTTTGAATCAGGAACCCAATATATGGTATGGAAATCTGGATAGATTTATGATGATATTAGGATTTACCAAGAGTATAGAAGAATCCAACCTATACTTCAAAGTCGAGGGGGGGAAACCGATGATACTACTACTATATCTATATGATCTATTTCTAACAAGTGAGGATGAGCTCATAGTAGAAATTAAGATCAATATGGCTGCAAAATTCAAGATGAAGGATCTAAGGATGATGCACTACTTCCTATGTCTTGAGGTGTGGAATAATTCATATGTGATATTCCTTAATCAAGGAAAGTATGTAGTGGAGATTCTGAAGAGGTTAAGAATGATGGATTGCAAATCCATTGTCACACCCATGGAATCAAACTTGAAGCTACTAAGTGATTCTTCTTTAGATACAATTGATGCCATGATGTATAGACAAATTGTTGTTCCATTGATGCAGTTGATAAACAAAAACCCATATATATGATTTGTTGCTATCCCTCGAATCAACACTTCTTCATTTGAGTGACGATACTAATTTCTCTGTCAAACAAAAGGACAAATGGATTGCAGATCCATTTTTATATAAATCATCATGGTACTAATCACTATTAATCTTGTCTATTGATATAGGAACAAAGAATCAATATCATCAAGAATTAATCAACAAATAACTCATGAAATGGTGTAATCAATCTACAGGAATAGTAGCTGCTCTGTATTCACATAAAGAATGAATGATTACAATTACAATGACATGCTACAAGCATGAATGAAGAGACAATTTGAATTCCTTAGGAGGTCATTCGAATTGAATGAGTGAGTCTAGCTTAACTGACTGTAAGCCATGGTTCACACTCAGTTAACAACTGACCAAAACCCTAATTGACTCAACTAAACCTAACTGAAATCAGAGTGCAATAAATTACTAAGTCTCAACTGAAAGAGACCAGACAAATGTCAGAGCTCACCAACCATCAAGAGGTAGCACTACACTAACTCCAATGAACCCCAATGAGGTTAACTAAAGTTGAACTGCACATCAGAAGTTGGTAAAGGTGCCCCTGTTGACTCCAGTTCATTAAATAATCATTAAATAATATATTTAATGAGAGGAGGTGCCTTAATTGACTTGTTTAAGTGATTGTGACCACCGGTTAGCAATTAGGTGCATTAATATCACTCAAATCACCCCTGGAGTGCTCCGGTTAGCTCCTTGAATGTAGGAGAAGGATAATTTATCCTCCTTGACCGAAGGTAGGCATGGGTGAGACTAGATGATGACATTTAATGCTCCACTGATGTCAATTAATGTCAATAATACTTAGGATAGTGGTTTAACTAGGCCAATTTGACCAAAAAGAGTGTGTATGGTTGTAAATGTCTCCAACAGGCCCGCTTAAGCTATACTCAGGAAGAGTTAGAAAACATAGATCCATAAAAATGCGATGGCCCTGGAAACTAAGGCCATAGGTCACCTTGCACAATGCTGAAACTGAAACAATGCTCAAAACAAAGTAAGTGAGGAAAAGAGGGAAAACCCAGTGGGAAAAACCGCCCTCAAGCTAAACACTGAAAGTAGTCTGAATCACCCTGATGAAATCACCCCCAATAGTGAACGAAGGTAAGAGAACTTCTTTTCTAAAAATATCTTGGTGAGTATGTCTACAATATGCTCATCAGTTGGGTAGTATTGCATAATGATGGTCCTGTCATGCACTAGCTCCCTGATGTAGTGCATGTGGATCTCTACATGCTTGGTCCTCTACCTAGTAATTGGATCCGTGGATATATTAATAGCACTTTTATTGTCACAAAAGAGGATAGTGGAAAAAGTACTACCAAGATAAAACTTTGAAATAATTCCTTGCAACCAAACTGCTTGGATTCAAGCATTCACTTCTCCTCGATACTCAACCTCTGCTGAAAATAGTGCTATGCAATCCTGATTTTTGCTTGACAAGAAAATGGGGCCACCACCAAACATGAATACATATCTGGAAGTAGAATTCCAAGCAATAGAATCTCCCACCCAATCAGAATTTGTGTATCCAACCAGCTCTAGCTCGGAGTCTACAGCATAGTGAATGCCATAGGTCCTGGTTCCCTGAATATACTGGAGGATCCTCTTGGCTTCCTTCCAATGAATATCATGAGGCTGATGCATGTATCTTGACACAACATTCACACATAACAAATATCATGCCTAGAATGTGTCAAGTACAACAAGCTACCAATCATCTATCGATAAATAGTGCAGTCCATGGGACGTTTGATTTTTCCTTCTTCAAGGCTGATCCCTGAAAGGAAAGGGAATGGTGCAAGCCTACAATCAGCCATGTTAAAATTGAATAACAGGTCTGAAATGTATTTTTACTGAGTAACCATAATCCCATCATAATTTTTCTCAATTTCGAGCCCCAAAAATTGTTTTAGAAGCCCCAAATCACTCATTTCAAAGGCATTGTGGAGAGCAGTTTTGATGGATGAAATGGAGACAATTGTGCTAACTGTGATCAGTAAGTCATCAAAATATAAAAAATGATAATTATATTACCATCATACTTCTGTAAATACACATTTGGATCTGATCTACATCTCTGAAAGTTTTGCGAGAGAAGGAAGGAATTCATCTTGGAATACCACTCTCTTTGGGCCTGTTTTAACACGTATAGTGACTTCTTTAGCTTGCAAACCAAATATGGATCAGTGATTTATCCCTAAGGATGCTTCATGTATATCTCCTCATGAATTTATCCATGCAAAAATTCTGACTTAACATCCATGTGATACACTTCCCAGTGCTTGGATGCTGAAATTGCCAAAACAAGGCGGATGGAGTCCATTTTTGCAACCGGTGCAAAGGTCTCATGGTAGTCCACTCCTTGGACCTAAGAGAAACATTTTTCTACCAGAATTGCCTTATATTTTTAGGTGCTTCCATATGTAGCAAACGTTTTATGAAACACCCACTTGCATTGAACCAATTTCCTTCCCAGAGGAAGAGAAACTAGCTCCCAAGTAGTGTTTTTCTGAAGAGAATTCATCTCTTCATCCATGACAACTTGCCATATAGGATCCTTCCGAGCATGATAGTAGTATTTTGGATCTTAAATAATCATCAAATATAAATTTTAAGATAGAAAATTATCAGGACAATAGAGCACAATACCTACTCTTTGGAAATCAGACCGGGTTCTCCTTGGATCATCCAGATTTCCAATGTTGTCTCCTGTGGAGGAGAGTGTTTGTCGAGCCCATGTAGGAAGATTATTTTTCACTTTAGGTTATTATTAAGAATATTATTATTACTACACACTGATATCATAAATCATAGGATCCAAATCAGGGTCATCACCCCCAATTTCATCATCCAAATATTCAGTAGAATACGAAGGAAATTCAACAGTTTTCTCCTTCACTAGTTCCACCTCCTGAAGAGGCTCATCGAACTTGACACTTATCTCGATGATGATATATTTGGTATTTATATATAGAAGCTTGAAACATTTATATTCATTAGGATAACCAATAAAAAAACATTCTATTCTTTGCGGTTGCAAAGCCCTTCTTTTATCAAGTGGAATCCGGGCAATGCAGTGGACCCAAACACCCGTAGGTTCGACACATCCGGCTTGTGTCCAAGGTATGCTTCGAAAGGGGTATTCCATTTCATGTATGAGTGTGGAACCCTGTTATAAATGTATTCTATAGCATGCATGACCTCAGCCCACAAATTTGCAGCAAGCTTCTTGGATTCCAACATACAGGT
Source organism: Pseudotsuga menziesii (assembly GCA_001517045.1). NCBI lineage: Eukaryota > Viridiplantae > Streptophyta > Pinopsida > Pinales > Pinaceae > Pseudotsuga > Pseudotsuga menziesii. Next base: position 114,043 of record LPNX011041821.1, on the reverse strand, counting down.
GGTCATCTCCTTGAGAGACTGATTCTTCCTTTCCAGTACTCTGTTCTGCTGTGGAGTGTAGGGAATTGAATGTTGGACCTGAATACCACTTTGGGAGAATATGTACAGAAACTCATTACTGAAATACTCCCCTCCATTATCATATGTCAAGATCTTGATCTTAATCCCAAAGGCATTTTCGATCAAGGCCTTCAATTCAGAAACAATTTCACATACTTTTGATTTCTTTTTGAGAAAGAAAACCCATGTATACCTTGAAAAATAATCAATAAAAGTAAGGAGATTCCTTGATCCATTCATGGATGTGATAGGCATCATACCACTGATATCAGAATTTATCATCCCCAATATGCATGTAGCTCGGTTTGCCTTCCCTCGATCGAACTTGTGCTCAGGGTGTTTTCCAATCACACAGCCTTTGCAAATTCCTGTGGTTGCCTTGATGACTGGGAGGCCTTAAACCACGGATTTTTTCTCTAATTGCTGAAAATATTTGAAACTAATATGGACAAGCCTCTTATTCCACAACCTACTAACCTCATTCCCATGAGTTAGCAGAGCGGTGGGCTCTGCATCCACAACAAAGTGAGAGAACTCATAGGATTTTGCATGATGATTTGCAAGGCCTTTAGCAATGAGTTTCTTGGATGAAATTTATGTTATCTCAACATCATTTGGGCTGAAAGGAACTCTATTAGGCACTCCAGTATGTGTCATATGATAGACACTAAAGAGATTTGATGCCAGAGAGGGTACATACAATACATTTGAAAAGAAACCATTTTCAAGATCAACTGTACCTTGTCCTTCTGAAATGATTGTGGAGTCATATCCCATGTGGATGGGGATGGATTTTCCAATATCCAAGGATGAAAATGAGTCTTTTTCAGCCATCATGTCGTTCTAATCTCCTGAATCAATCAAGAGTGCTTTGGACTTCGAAGTGCTTGCCATGAGGGCATGACCTTTTTCATGTTGTGGTTCCCGATCATGCTGATCTCTCCTCTGAAATATTTCCAAAAGATTGATGTGATTCCTCTCAAGAAGAGAGGTTTCTTAATCAATATTCTTCTTCATGCAGGCATTTTTAGGTTGGAATCCCTTCCTGCAATAAGATCACTTGGCTTTTTCCTTGCCATTGTGCCCTTTTCCTTTGTTCTTCCTTGAGTCGGAAGACTCATCATGCTGCTGATTTTCAACTCTAGGATTAGGAGCATCAAATTTAATTTTTTTATTCTTTTGCTGCTTTCCTTTACCCTTTAGATATTTGGGCCCCGAGACATGAAGGGATTGATCATAGGAAGATCGAATGATCCCCATCTGGACAAGCTTGTCATGTTCACTTGTTAGGGACTCGATGAAGGCATTGAGTCTAGGCATCTTCCATCTAGGGGTTGTGAGCTTCCCCGCATGAAATGTAGAAACAAAAACTGAATAATCAGCCCTGATTTTGGAGAGCATGGTGAGGATGAGCTGATCATCCTCCTTCTCCACTTTGCATTGCTTCAAGAGTAAAATAGTATGCTTGAACTTTGTGAAGAAATCATTCAGAGTCTTGAAATTGGAGGGTTGGAGAGACATGAGTTCATTTTTGAGCTGGTAAACTCTCAAGTCATCATGATTTTTGTATAGAGTCTCCAATATGTTCCATACTTCTTTTGGAGTATTCAAATATGTAATATGGAAGAGAAGGTCTCGGGAAATAGAGAGGCACAAGAAACCAAAGGATTCATCCTTCTTGTTCAAGAATCTTGATTTTTATATGGCAGATCCAGGCTCAACTTTAGTGTCCATGGTGACTCTAAAAAGTCCTCTGGAGCGCAACTAAATCTCCATATCACTTTTCCATGAGTGGAAATTTTATGGAGTCAAGAGATATACTAAGGAGGCCATCTGGATGTGCTGGAGCAAATGCTTCACCTGTAGAAACTTGAAAATCAAAATAGAAAGGGAAATGTAAGGTTGAATAGCCTGCACATTCTAGGCTTTCATCACACCCAACATAGTCAATCAAGCAAGCTTGATCAACAATTTTTTTACTTGGGGTATTAAGTGGTAAGCCTTGGCTTCTAGTGCAGTGCTGGATTTTTGAGCTATTGCTCAAATTTCATGCATAAATCTGTCAAAAAGCTTGTTTTTGAGAGATAGAGCTTCATCCCGCCGTAGGCTCTGATACCATATTAACGTTGTCTGTTGATCTAGGAACAAAGAATCAATCTCATCAAGAATTAATCAACAAATAACTCATGAAATGGTGTAATCGATCTACAGGAATAGTAGCCACTTTGTATTCACATAAAGAATGAATGATTACAATTACAATGACATGCTACAAGCATGAATGAAGAGACAATTCATATTCCTTAGGAGGTCATTCGAATTGAATGAGTGAGTCTAGCTTAACTGACTGTAAGCCATGGTTCACACTCAGTTAACCACTGACCAAAACCCTAATTGACTCAACTAACCCTAATTGAAGTCGGAGTGCAATAAATGACTGAGTCTCAACTAAAAGAGATTAGACACATGTCACAGCTCACCAACCATCAAGAGGTAGCACTACAATGACTCCAATGAACCCTGATGAGGTTAACTGAAGTTGAACTACACATCAGAAGTTGGTGGAGGTGCCCCTGTTGACTCCAGTTCATTATATAATAATTAAATAATATATTTAATAAGTGGAGGCACCTTAATTGACTTATTTAACTGATTGTAACCACCAGTTAGAAATTAGGTGCATTAATATCACTCAGATTACCCCCGGAGTGCTCCAGTTAGACTCCACAAATGTAGGAGAATGCTAAGTTAGCCTCCTTCACTGAAGGTAGGCATGGGTGAGACTGGATGATGACATTTAATGCTCCACTGATGTCAATTAATTTCAATAATACTTAGGATAGTGTTTTAACTAGGCCAATTTTACCAAAAAGAGTGTGTATGGTGGTAAATGTCTCCAACAATCACTCACCATTTACTCTAGATTTGTATTTTTGTTTTGTGCTTAAGGAATACGCGAGTGTAGAAATATAGAAAATCATGTACCACATAGTAGTTGATTGTATTCAACTAGCATTTTTTCCAAAAATGTTGTACATGCAAGTTGTCTAATGAAAAATCATGTCACATGCCTACTGCCTTTGTACCAGTATTGTTTCCACCCAAGATTAATTAAAATTAAAAAGAGATTGCTTAGAAGGTTTTTGAGTTCATTTTTGAAACCTCCCCACCTTCCCCAACTGCTTTAGCCTCACAACTGATATCCTCATTTTTGTTATAAAAATGAAAGAGGCTATTAGCATAAATTTAAGAAAACTTAACCTAAGATTACGCTGAAGGATTTTGGTTAGAAAAGAGGAGAAAGGAGACTCGGGTCATGATTTCAAGGAGTTAATGTTCGACTAAGGTATAATTGTACTTGTTTCAAGTTACTTGATTAATGAAGAGATCTTCCCTTTCAGTAAGTTATGTACATTTTTTTTTATATTTAACGAAATCATGTTCATAGATTCTAATTTCAATGTTATATTTGTCTCTTTCTTATACATGTTTCAGATTTATGACAGTTAAAAGTGTTTGAGGAGGGTATGTTTTCTTGAAGGTATTAGAGAAGTAGATTGAATATTGGTTTGAAAGAAAGCACAAAGCTAGGACCAACCTTCATAAATAAGGTATAGAATCTCTATCAGTCAAACCCTTTTTTCTTTCTCGTATAGAATTTATGTTAGGTTTGAGTCTAGTTGATAGTTGTTTCAATCTGAGTATAATCTAGTATGTTGTTGACCTCCACAACCAAGGTCATAGGAATAATTATTAACAACAAAAATGGTGACTTCATGGGCAATTGGTAGTTTATTTGTGTTTTTCTTGTGTGATTTTTTCCATTCATTTATGATTTTTAGTTAGTGATTGAATTTGTAGAAATTAATTGTCTTTGAGTCTAATATGGACCTCTTATTTTTTTGAGCTTTTTATTTCTTTTGCAATATTTTAATACATACACACTAGTGCACATTATGTAAACCAACATTTACCCTGAAAAATGTGGTTGTCATATATGTAGCCACATGTCACATGCATATTGTTCAACACAGAATCATGTGTATTCCTATAACAATTGTTTGTAGGCTAGGGTTCTTGTTTTCTCAGTTTGTATTCAATTCTTTTGGATCTCAAAACTCTTCTTTGAGACTTTTTGGTGCACCATAGGTTCCTTTCTCTTAGTTTATTATGGTTTGCAGGTTCATCCTTTATGTAAGGGTTTTGTGAAGAAGAAATTGTACCCATTCTTTGCATTTGGTCTATATTTGACTTGAATGTTGCATGGATCATCACCTACCATATTCTGTTGATTTATTCTCAAGTGTTTATCTTGTTTCAATCTTATCGACCCAATATTCTTGTCACAAGGTGTTTAACTTTTCCTTTTGCACAATGTTGTTTTCCAAGTGAGTTGTTGTCAGGGTTTTTTGGTAGCCTAGGGTTTGTTCTCATAGAATTGGTACAAGGTCTGAATCATTTAGGATTTTACATGTGAATTACAAAATATTTATACTTCATTATATTCTTCCATTTTAAAGAAAATTAAAACAAAAAAAATAAATTCTTGTTGTCGTTATGCATTCAATGCTAGTTGTATTAGTTTTAGGTGCACCAGCATATTTTTAATTTTTAAAAGGAAAAATAAAATATTTTCATTTTTAAAATTGGCATAGTCAATTTCTTCATATTTCGAAAAAGGAAATATAAAGTGAAAATGTTATTTATTGAATTTTATTGCATTTTCAGTATAGTTTCACTTTCCTTTTGAGTCCATAGACATCATTACTTTCATGATGAATTCCTATTTTGTTAAATTGTGCATCCTAATAGGATAGGATAGATTATCCTGATGCGGGATATCCATAGTTCAAAAGTTGTTGGCTATTTTGGTGTAAGAAAAATTGAAGAAAACCAAACTCAACATATTCACCAAAAATTCAACATATTCCACTAGTTAATATCTCTAATTGAGTAGCACTATAGCCATTGAAAAAATATTTTGTCAAATTGTTTTTTCACTTTGTTAGTTTCTTTTTCTGAACAAGCATGTGGGAAAATTTGTTTCATACTTGGAATGATGAATTCACAAATGGAAATTATGTCTTAAATTTGAAAATACATTAGGCCTATGTTCATTATCATCCAAAGAAAATTTTAATATAATTTTGAGCTTACAACTTCAAGAACATTCTATTAAAGCAAGAATATAACAATCACATTATGATTGGTGTTTTGAGGTAGTAGTGGTGAACCCTTTTTTAATCATGAGAACAACTTGATTTTCTTGTTTAGTATATTTCTATATATATCCACATGCTTTATCTGTTAAGTTTTATTATTTCTTAGATGATATTATAAAAAAATTAAGATGGTAGGATCACTGAAAGAAAAACAAGTATAGTCACACAAGAAAACAAAATATTTATCCTGGGAAACCCTCATTGGGGACAAAACCCAACAAAATTTCCTCAGTGTAAAACTCAACCAAAACAATGTAAAACCCAAGATAACTTCTTCGCTCTTGTTTCTAGAAAAAGTCTTGTTATCTCTCTTTTAAAATTACTTGAGTGAAGTGAGTGAAAATTAAGGAGGTGCCTCCCTATTTATATTTGACTCTTGACTTGTCCTAAACCTATCTAGGATAACTTGTCTAACTGACAGGGATGAATTGACTAGTTGGACACCAAAATAATTCTTATTATAATGACTTAAGGGTACTATTGACCTGAATTACATCCATAGGTTTACATTGATTCTTTAAATGACTCTTAAATAACCAATTACATCAATGACAACTCCTGAAGGAGGAATACAATTATCACAACTCAAATATCTTCCGAAGTTACAACATTTTAACACTTCCTCCTATCTAGGAATACATTCTATATCAAAAACCACTACCACCACTATACATATGATTGGTGAGTCTCTATTGTCATAGGAAATTTTGGTACGACATCATACATCTTGATCATCAATCTCTGTATGATAATATTGGGTCATATTCTACAACTTCTTCTGAAATATTAGTAAGTTGATACTGAGTCTTGTTCTATGTTGTGTTCTAAGTCTTCTTAGGCAATATCAGTATGTATATACTGAGTCTCCTTCTGCAATATCATAATGTGGATAACGAGTTTTCTTTTGAGTATTCTTCTGCAGTATCAGTATGTGGATATTGTGTCTTCTTCTACAATATTAGTGTGTGAATACCGATTCTTCTTCTTTTGAAATATCAATATGTGGATACTGATTCTTCTTCTACAATATCGATATGTGAATACCAAGTATTATTATTCTTCTACAATATCATTATGTGGATACTAAGTCTTCTTCTTCTTCCGTAATATCAATATGTAGATAATGAGTCTTCTTCTTCTTCTCCAATATCAATATGTAGATATTGAGTCTTCTTCAGTCATATCAATATATGAGTACTGAATCATATTCTTCCATATCAGTAAGTGAGTATTAAATCATCTACATGCAAAATTAGTATGTAAATACTAAAGTAACAACAATAACATCATTATCATGTTAGTGCTAAAACCTCATCATCAATAAATAAATGTTAGATCATTATTTGTATAATAAGGGAAGTACTGAAACACCTCATAAACATTAGTATGAGAATATTGAATATATCATATCAGTCATTAGTATGTAAATATTGAAACTACCTCATCAACATCACTATGAAAATTCTGAAAATACCTTATCAACATCAGTATGAGAATACTAAATCTACATCATCAATCATTAGTATGAAAATACTGACACTACCTCATAAACATCAGCATAAAAATAGTGAAACTACCTCGTCATGATCAATATGGGAATATTGAAACTACCTCATCATGATCAATATGGGAATATTAAACCCGCCTCATCAACATTAGTATGAGAGTACTGAACCTACCTCATCAGTATCAATATGAGAATACTGAACCTACCTCATGAACATCAGTATGAGAATACTAAACCTGCCTCATCAGTATAGGAATATTCAAACCACCTCTTTCCCTTTGTCCTTCTGAAGCAGCATCACAGTGGGTTCTTTGGTAGATCCACCCAAGAATTTTGTCTGACTTACTAACCCTTTCAAACAAATAATCCTAGTTAGACAGATGGATTTCCCTAGGGGCAAAACAACCTTGTTTGGATTTCTAACCCTTTTAGGATAAACAAGCCTAGCCAGAAATACTAATTCACCTATGATCAATAGGCTTCGTCTGACTTACTAACCCCTTAGGGAAAACAAGCCTAGAGAGTCATACCCTACCCTATACTGCACTACCACACCACTGCAACAGAGATCCTTCTACCCCTTCTACTCCCTCTTTTGAGGGAGGTCTTTTTGGACTACACCAATATTGTATTGAAATTATTCAAAATTTACATGGAATAGAGGTTTAGTCAATATATATGCAACTCGTTCCTCTACTAGAACATACTTGACATTTACATCTCTCTTCTATACCATATCCCGGATGTAGTGATATCTAATTTCGATATGTTTATACTTATCATAAAACACTGGGTTCTCTGTCAACTTAATACAAATCTAATTATCGCAATGGATATTAGTTACCTATACATATTTATCAAATAGTCCTTCCAACATCTTACGAATCCATACTTCTTTGCTACAAACTATACATGTTGCTATGTATTCGACTTCTGTCATGCTAAGTTAAATACTAGTCTGCTTTCTGTTGAACCATGAAATCATGCCTGATCCCAAACTTAAACAACATCCTGAAGTGCTCTTTTTGTCTTTGGCACTTCCTTCCCAATCTCAATATGTAAATCTATGTAATATGGTCACGCCATTTGATGCATATATGATATCATAATCTAACATTCATTTTAGATACCTCATCACATGTTTTTCTCCTACTAAGTGAATATGTTTGGGATTCACCATATACTAACTTAATGTGTTTACAAACAAACATATATCCATTCATGTATTGGTTAAGTACATTAGTGAGCCAATAATCTGTTTGTATAAGGTAACATCCACTATCTCTGAATAATTATTATTCAAGAGCTTCAAATATGTTGTCGCCGAAGTAGTCATAGCCTTATAATCCATCATTGGAAATATCTTTAGGATATCTACTATTTTTTTTCCTTGGTTGAGGAAAATATCATCTAGATACTTCCATACTTCAATACCTTAGAAGTAGTGCATCATTCTAAGGTTTTCCATCTTAAATTCTGCAGCGAGATTCTTCTTGGATTTGTTGATGGGCTTGTCTTCAACTATAAAAAATAAATAATCTACATATTTTAGTAACATATCATAAGCCAATCACCCTAAACTTTGTAGTAGAGGTTGAGATCTTCTTACTCTTTGTAAATTCTAAACTCATAAGGAAACCATCAATTCTTCCATACCACGATCTGGGGACTTGCATTAGCCCATACAATTCCTTCTTAAGTATGCATACATGATTTTTATGTTTAACTATATCAAAACATTTTGGTTGTTCGATGCATACTTATTATTCTATTACTCCATTAAGGAAAGTTGTCTTTACATCCATATGATGTAACTTCCACTTCATCTTGGATGTCAAGGAAATGACATTTATAGTTGAAGTGTACCTTTCTACTGGTGCAAATGTATCCTCATAATCTATTCCTTCCTTCAGAGAGAACCCATGGGCTATGAATATTTCCTTGTACTTATTTGTACTATTGTTTGTCAAATGCTTTTTTTTGTACATCCATTTAGAGAATACTACTGACTTGGTGTTTGGCATTGGTACGAATTCCCATACACCATTATTTATGATGGATTGGTATTCCTTGACCATGCAAACTACCCATTCCTTTTGCTTCATTACTTCTACAAATCACGTAGGTTCTTTGTCAATGAGGTTGGACATCAAAGCCACATAATTGGGGTATGGATTTGGCTTCTTTCTTTGTCTGATGGTTTATTCATGGACACTAATTATTTCTACTTATTCAATTAATTATTGTTCTCAAGCATGCCTTATTTTGTGTGAGATAATATGACTCAGAATTTATTTTGGTCTCTAAGGTTCTGTCATGCCATGGTCCTCAGGTATCTTTTCTTCCACCTCATTTATGACTGGTTTAGAAACTTCTGCAACTCTAGGAATTTCATGATACTCTTCAACTTCCATTTATTTTCTTGATTTCCTGAAATTTGTATCTTCATCAAAAGTAACATATCTACATACCTCAATTTCACGGTGCTTTGGGATATAGATTTGGTAAGATTTTGATTGCTCAGTATATCCCACAAACAATCCCTTCTTTCCTAAAAGAGCCAACTTTGATATCTTCTCCTTTGGAATATGTATGTAAACTAGGAAACCAAATATTTTAAGGTGACTCACTTTACGATTTTGTCCGGTAAACATATCTTCTATGGTTTTGTTCCCAATGACACTATAGGAGATTCTATTTCACACATATACTTTTTTTCTAGCTACTTATTCCCACATATACATAAGTAGGTCTTGATCATGGATCATGTATTTTACAAATTCCATGATATATATATTCTTCCTCTCTACCAAACCCTTTTGTTGTGGATTCTAGGGAATGGTGAGCTCCCGCTTAATCCAAGTGTCTTTGCAGTAGTAGTTCAATTCACCTGATGTGAATTCTCCTCCATTATATGATCTTAAGGTCTTGATCCTCTTTCCAGATAGGTTTTCTATGAGATCCTTAAAATACTTGAAATTCTCAAATACTTCATCCTTATTCTTCAAGAAATAGATCCAAGTTTTTTGGGAGTAGCCATGAATGAAGGAAGCGTAGTAAACATACCCACTTAATGAAGTAGTTTGCATTGGTCCACAAATATCTAAGTGAACAATGTATAGAATCCCTTTTTATTTACTGTTATTTCTTGGATAAGGGTTCTTTGTATTCTTTCCTTGTGCACATCCTTTTCACACTCTTTCATGGTTTATCTGAATCTTTTGAAATCCTTTCACCACCTTCCTCATAATTGGTAATGCTTTGTCATGTACATGAGAAAGTATTTTGTGCCATAAATCACATGGGATTATGGTGCTACTCATCAATGCTAAGTGTACATGTCCCTTTAGTTTGTAAAGTCCTACTTATTCAACTCCAATCACTGTAACTACATCATCTATCATTTTTCCTTTCGTCCACATAAGAACTTCACCATCTACAAAAGAAACTCTAAAACCTTTCTTATCTAATTTTGAGATAGAAAGGAGATTCTTCTTTATTCTTGGAACATATAGGACATCCTTCATCTTCATGTACTTTCCTTAGTCCAGTTTATAAGAGGCTTCTCCCATCCATTTGATGAGCTATTGTTAATCATATCCAAGAATTACTTTGTGTTGATAATCCTTATGTTCAAGACAGGAGAGTGAATCATTGTATCATGTCATGTGCCTGGAGGCACCACTATATACTATCCAAGTATCATTACTAGGTGAGATTGAACCTGTGAGTGTTGGGATTAAGACATATTCTTCACATGAGTCTTCATCTTCTTTATTTCTTTCTTCTTCTTCTTGATCATTGTATTCAATTGTATGTTCCTCGAATCTTTTTTTCTTCTTCTTGAGTTGATCTTCCCTCATGGGAAAGTTTATGGAGATGTTCCCCATATTGTGACAAGTGAAAATTTTGTAACCTGATAAGTCTTTATTGAACTTCTTATTCTTATTAAACCCTTGTACTTTACTGGGAGGATGATCATAACTCTTCCTCTTGCTCTTTCCTTTGGTATGAAATTCCAGGGATTGATATTCATTTTTATTTATTAATTCTTCTTTGATTGCTATTATTTCTTCTTCTTGGACACATTATTCACATAACTGTTGGAACTTGTTTAGTTTGATTTTGGAGCATATTCCTCAAATGAAAGATTCCCAATCTCTTGGAGGTCCATTTAGGGTGGTCATTATAACTTTTACATATTCTACCATGTCTCCAATAGCTTCTAGTGGATCCTTGAACTCGGATACTCTTATGAAGTATGAGTGCATGGTTTCTTACTTCTGAGCCTTCACAACTTTGATTTTATTTCTAAAATTTATTTTCCTATTGATGTTCCTTCCTTCCTGTTGTTCAAGATTAAACACCCTTGTAACCTAGGGTCTGGGGGTTACCAACTTACTACTAACCTTGCATACAATTAGCTTTAATAGAGTACATAAAGGAAATACAAAGAAATTCTTGACCCACCCAATTACCGACGATTGATCCAAGCTTGATCTTCTTCCACTCTGCTTCTCTCCAAAGCTTCCAGGGATGCACCTCCTTCACCTGCAAAGAGAAAATTATCTAAGTACAATCTTATACATGTATATATGAGAGGTTAGATAAACAATATATCTAGTGAATAATCGAATATATTAATCAACCATAATACATGAAAGAGACTCAACACAATATTGGAACAAGGATTTCCTTTATTAACAATCAGTGAATGAGATCAGAGTACAACCCAGCTTCTAAGACAAGTACTCCTCTATAACCAAAGGACTTTGATTTCTGCTGCTCCAAGACATCTGAAGATATACCACTAGCATAACTTTTCTCTCCAAACTTGATTGATTAATTCCCTCCTCAAGTCCTCTATTTATACTTTGGGAAATAGAGTGGTTTCGAAGGTTGATGAGGTTGAAACAGTTAGGATAGTTAATTATTAGGACCCAACTAATCTCTATTAATCATGATTTATATTTGTTAATGTCGAATCAAGATGTATGCGGCTATTGATATAGGTAACCCGTGTATGACACGTGAGTTGCTTAAAGGAAACCCACATATGCTTATTTACGTGGGTTGCAATGGAGATAGCCATGTACAGTACAGGAGTTGTCAATGGGAATAGTCACGTACGTACGCGAGTTGCAATGAGGATAGTCACATACACCTTTAAACACTTAGAAAAATAATATGGCAAGCTGGTTCAAGGGTAAATGCATCTCATGTCATTCCCAGCTATAGTGTTTTGGAAAACTTTAATCCTAAGACGTCCTTTTGTGTACCAACATAAAGAATGTCGATACTCAGATGGAGAAGTGCCATTTAGGTTGATAACAAATGCCCCCTAATGTGTGAGGTCAGAGGGAAACGATGGCCAAAATACATTATAATCATTATCTTGGAGAACTCAGAAGTCCAATGGAGTAGAGGTATTACCTAGAACAAATACATAATAATGCAATATACAAAGTCATATCTGAGGATGCTATGTTCAATATACTGGAACACTAGATCCTTTACAATATTTGATTACATCATAAAGTATGGGTAAAAGACCACGTATATTACAAAGGTGGATCGAAGCCACAATATACAATAATGATGAGTCTTCAAAGATCTGGAAGCTATGTAAGTGACCACAACATAATCTTGCACAACTTAGTCCATAGATATGAAACTAAGGTCTTCTTCAAAAATCCCAAAGAACCAGTACAATCCAAACCATGTGAATAGACGTTATTAAAGTTGAACATGGACAAGATTCATCATATTGTCAACCAATAGGTGATAATCGACAACTGAAGTAAAGGAATTCACAAAAATGAATGTGAATCCTAAGGCACGATCGTCAAAACTATAGGTCTTCATCGTCAGGAAGTGCTGATGCCTAACCATACTGTGATGAGGAATGCAATAGATCCTCCAGCAAATCACAAGAATGACTAGGAATGGGGTAAAGGAAAGGAGACACAAGTAATAACAGATAAGACATTGATGGAATCAGGATATAGATTAGATACAAGGTTAAGTCCTTGAATAGTGAGCATGACACAGAGATGATCCAAGGTATCTTTTAAAATTACAAATACTACAACTAGACTTATCTGTCATGTAGGACACATGATTAGATTCCCCAGGTGAAACTAACAAGAGGAGGAGTAAGAAATCGAAGTAATAGCTGAACTAAAAGTGAACACTGAGACATGAGTATCAAAAAAGATAAAGAGTGCTATGTTCAAGGAATACATGTTGCCACTGACTGAGAACCAAAAGAAAACTTCTTCCTTATCTTCCTTGTTAAATTTTAACGAGTCCAAGAAAGTCAAATCAAGTCTCTCTTAATTTTTTGACAAGATTGAAGAGAAGAGGGAATAATTCTTGATAATGTCACTGATTCGTGGATTTTATGAGCCCGAACTAGTACATGCTCACTTGGTGTTTTCATGTTTAAAGAGTATGAAAACTCTGAAGAAGACTCAAAGGGGGTCCTTTTTCGTCCAATTTAGTCTCTTGAGGCCGAAAAAGTATAAAACATACCACATAAGAACTCTCTTAACTTCCATAGAAGAAAAGGTGAACCTTTTTCGTACTTAGTCAAGGAGGTCCAAAAAAGGTTAAATTACCACCTACCCAACGCTCCTTCAAGAGCAGCAATATCTTGAGCTTTACGAGTGTGAAGGAAAGCAAGATCACTCAGAAATATCCATTTGACTACGAGAAATGGGGCTTACAACAATAAACTCGATGCTTTGTTCTTGGTGTTTAACAAGCATGACAAAGGCATAAAGTACACTCATAATTTTTTTCACGTTTAGGTCCAGAGCATGAAAAAGAGAAAACTAAGGTCATACCGGGTGTTCCTTTTTTTGTAAATCTAGTCCCTTAGGTCCAAAAAAGTGATAAACATGTACCTGATAATACTCTTCTCAATTCCATAGAAAAGAGAGTGATCCTTTCTCATATTATTCCACATGGTCCAAGAAAGAGATAACCTACCACCAATGTGGATGCCCATTCACATATTCTTAATGAGCTTGAACGGACAATTTTACTCGGCAGTCAATTCTATTTTGAGGAGTCAAACCTGGGCCTAAAGAAACTCCATAAGGGCAGGGAGTCCTATAAAGGGATAGCTTGTAAAAAGAGACCAAAATGAGGCCCAATTTGGCGTGAAAAATAGCTAAAAAGACTCCCTGAAATCTATGACAGTTGCAACATGAGTATTGAAAGATAATAAATAGGTTCCAAATGAGGATACTCATGGGAGGAAAGTCCTATCCACATAAGAACAATGGTATAAACAAGGAACTAGCGGTTAAAGAAACCATAGTCCGTGGTCGAGGTGTTAATGCTAGGATTAAGATGGATTAGGTATAAATGCAAAAGGTATGTAAAATGACCAAAAAAACCATCCTATATGAGCAAAAAAACAACTTAAGATGACCATAAACCTGTCACATGGAAGAAGAAATATGGCATTAGTTTAAAATTATGAACTATAGGGAAAAAACCCACTTTGAAAATAATTTTTCTATAAATAGTTCAAAATATGAAAAAAACTCACCATTTGACTTTTAACCAAAAAAAGACAAGTTTTACCTCTACCTTTGATTGCTTGGTGTGCACGATCCAATGGACAATTCTCAAAACCACAAGTGACAGGTAAAACTACACTCCATGCTCTTTCATTTGATCCAAGTAATTTATAATTTTGGGCCCAAATTTTATGTTTTCAAGCACCCTCAAAGCATGAAAGCTATGTACGCAGGTAAGGTATGCTAATATTCGCATACACACATTTTGTACGCAGGTTTCCCAAAGGAAATTCGTGTACAATACGCGACTTGCCCAAAGGACAGTCGCGTACACTGGGCAAGGTGAAAAAAGAATATATAGGGTCAAAAGTTCAAATTTATATATGAATCTAATGGTTTGAAATTGCTTGGTTATTAGATTGAAATATGGTGCTTGAGTGGAGGGAGAGGGAACCTAAAGTCATGGACCAAGAAGCTCTACAAGATGCCCCCATGGTGAATGTTTTATGTCAGAGTGCGTTATTGAAATTTTTCTGTGCCTCACCTATGCAGTCAAATGTCTGCCTCTTAGAGTTTTTGATAAACTATTGGGATCATGATCTTGGCATGTTTGAACTTCAAGGTGATATTCTAGAGGTTACATCGGAATATGTCTATTTCATTTCTAGTTTGTCATGATGAGGAGCTTCGATGAAATTTGAAGGTATTGATAGAGGCGGTGACCTCCTAACTGTACAGAACTATATAGACATATATTGCAAGCCATGCACTCAAAAGAGGGGTAGCTACATCCCTATTGTTCACATTCACAACTTTCCTTTACGGGTATTGGCAAGCACCATAGTGAGGGTTGCAAGGTTATCATCACTTCACCTTGCAACTCAGAACCAAATGAGACTACCAATAAACTGTATGGAGGGAGCCCTATACGACTTGTGTTCGGGAGTGATCTCGATAATGAGGAAACAACTTTCTGACTGCAAAAGAGGCAAGCGGAAGAATTTTAGTTATTCCAGCATGTTAGTAGCATTTTTATTTGAGAGAATGCTAGGTTTGAGTCCTGCAATACCATTGCCAGTTCGCTCTCCCGGTCATCCTAGGCTGAGTAGGTGGGGAGAGATCTTCCTCCATCAGGGAGGTGGTGGATCAGTCCAGAGTGTTTATGATGACGACTTCTACTTTTCGTGGGAGTGACAATTTCTAGCCTTGGAACAGTTTCCATATGCTGGGTTAGATTTCCGAGGTGATACTGTCCTTGTCCTCCCTCCTAGAGGAGCATGGGGAGAGTCAAGTATTTTTATTTTCAAGATTTTTTAATTTTTTTATGAATTTTAATTATAAAGATATATACATATGTATAAGAGTTATAATCATTTTAAAATGTCAAAATGCAGATATTGGACCAGCCCTCCCTAATGGGCATCCACGCATGTATGTGCGTCTTGTGTTGGGAGAGGAACAGGGTTTGATTAGGGTTCTTGAGGGGAAAATGGCCAAGATTACCCAGAGAGTACCTACCTTACGCATTGATCATCTCCCTACCATCATGTGGGAGCTAGTGGTTGGTATACCACCTGTTTGGATACACCTTATGAGGTGAGTAGCAAGAGCAGTACTTGTGCATATAGATGTTGTTGAGGCTGCTGAAGCCGAGGAGGCTGAAGAAGCCCGAGCGCAGGGTGATCAGGATGATTGGTGGGACTAGGGTGGTCCAAGTGACCAGGATGGTTAAGCTTAGACTTAGGAGCATTTTATGTATGTTGATCCATGTTTTGTATATTTTTTGTATATTATACAGTTATGAATAGATTTGAGGATCAGAAACTTGACCTATCTATATGGACAGATATTCACACACACACACATATATATATATTTTGTCGGTTTATTTACAAATGTTTTTTATGTGTCTGCTGTATCTTTTTATGCAAAATGTGTTAAATGCCAATCCAAGATATAATTAGCATATGCATGAGTTAATGAATTTTGATTTCTTGAAATATGATTGAATATAATTAACTCAAAATTTATTTCCAATAACCTAACTTGCATAAACTAACATAATAGAATATGGTTCCACACTTGATAAGCCCGATTGAGCTGGGAAACCACCAACTGAGAGTCCAGTTGGACTTCCAGCTGAGTGATACCATGTGACAAAGCATCCCATAAAAGCTTAATGACATCCCTGTATTCAACGACATTATTGGTAGCAGGACCTAAGCAAGCACCTCCTGAGGAAACTAACTGTCTTGAGCGTGAATAAATGACCCATGCAGCTAAAGCCAAATTACAAGTGTGGCGACTAGCGTCATCAGTGAAACCTACAAACCACTCAAAGGACATATGTAACAACTAGCATATTGTATAAAAAATACAAACCGATGAACTATTGTACATAAAAATACATATAATGAAATACAGGAAAAAGTGTTAAGCCTAAGCATAGTACTTTTTCAGGTAGAGCCCATTTCTAGGCTCAGGTAGCTTATTCCCTTCGAAATCAATAAATTCATATGGACCCTTCTTTAAAACCTTTGGCATGACATAAGGTCCCAACCACATAGACCTAAAATTTCCCACCCTTAGGGGTTCTTTGTCTTGATCCCAGAGCAAAACAAGCTCCCCTTCAGAGAAAATCCGAGGCTTGACCGATTTATCATATTGGATTTTTACCCTATTTTTATGAGCTTCGTTTGCTGTAAGCACATCTCTATGATGCTCATCTAGATGTTATAAATGTAATAGACGTTCTTCTAGCTCAGTTGTATCAGGTAATACATGAATAGAAATTATTAAGGATGGGATTTCACATTCAACTGGGGTAACGTCTTCCACTCCATGAACAAGTTGGAAGGGAGAAAACCCTATAGTAGTTTTCACATTGGTCCGATATGCCCAGAGTTAAGGATACAACATGATGTGCCAGTTGGAAAGGGTTGTATTAATAGTACGTTAGAGAATAATCTTCAAAGTTTTATCGATAACCTCGACTTGACCATTTGCTTGAGAATAGAACCAAGATGAATGTTCTTGTCTAAATCCTAGCATAGTTGTCAATTTAGTCATCATGCCATTTTGGAAATGACTTCCATGGTTAGTGACAATCACTTTAGGGATACTGAATCGTGTGATAATTTGGTTGAAAATGAAAAACGTTGTAGTTTCTAGGTCAGCTTTAAAGGTGAGCCTTGCCTCTGCCCATCTCATGAAATAATCTACAACAGCAATGATATTTTTGTGCCCCCCAGCCGAGACTGGGTTGTACATCATGTAATATATCCCCCACTTCATGAAGGGGCCCATTGAGATGACAAGAAATAACGAAGTCGGATGCGACTTCATATTTCTGGTGTAAAGCTGACAAGGATGACAACGCTCCATAGCTTCCACACAATCTTTAAATAGTCATGGGATAGAAATAACTGGCACGTAATATCTTTTGGGTCGTTGCTAACCTAGATAAATGACCCCCACACACTCCACTATGGGAATCATTTAGGACAATCTCTTCTTCTTCATGGGTAAGACATCGACACAAAACAAAAGCTCCCCCCTACGATAAAAAGTATCTCCTATAATGAGGTAGTTCTTGGCATGTAGGCGTAGTTTACGTCGTTCTTCTCACGAGAAGGTTGCATGGTACTTCAAAGTCTAGAGATAGATAAGTATATCTCTGTACTAGGGGTCAGAGGTTGAAATAAAAAAGATATTCTCATCTAGGAATGAGTCTTCTTCAATGGCTACATCTTCCTCTACTAGAAATTCTGCAATGAGCTCAACAAAAACTAAGGATTTTTTGGATTTGGTGGATTGAAAATCTAATTCAAACTCTTGGAGAATGACTATCCATTTGTTGAATTTTCCTCCAACTATCCATCAAGACAAAAAATATTGAAAAGTATTAACATCTGCCACTATCGTCGTGGTCCTTAGTAAGATGTAGTGATGCAACCTCTGAACAGCATACACAACTGCTAAGGACAACTTCTTGACGTGGGAATACCTAAGTTCAGATCTGGCTAAAGCACAACTGAGATAGTAGATGACATGCTCTTGGAGCTTATCATCCCCCTAGACTAGTAATACCCCTATAGTCGACTCAGATGTGGCCAGATACAATATAAAATCCCTAGAGTAATCTGGCAAACGCAATAAGGATGTTGACAACAAAGCTTTTTTTAATGCCTCAAATGCGAGTTGTGCAATTTCATCCCATACAAATGGGGTGTCCTGTTTTAATAGGCGCATGAAACCTTTAGTAATATTGTCATAATTTATAATAACACATTGAAGGAAATCGGACTTCCCCTGCAGGCTTTGAAGTTTCCTGATAGAACAAGGAGGAGGCATATTGACAATGGCCTCAACATTCAAAGGATCCACCTGAATGCCTTTTTTACAAACAATGAATCCGAGTAGTATCCCTGAATCGACACAGAAAATGCACTTGTGGGGATTCAAGTGAATTTTATAGTATCTGCATCATTCAAAAATCAAACGCAAGTGATTTAGGTTATCAATCGCCTTACAAGAATGTGCCAGAAGATCATCAAGGTAGGGTTCGACAATGGCTTTAATATTATGAAAGGAAAAATTCATTGCCTGCTGAAAGGTTGCCCCAACATTTTTCAATCCAAAGGGCATTTTATTTTATACGAAGGTACTCCAAGGAAAAATAAAAGATGTTTTATGTTGGTGTTCAGGTTTAATTTGGATTTGATTATATTTGGAGAAACCATCCATAAACGAAAAGACTTCACTTCCCACGCAAGCATCAATAATTTGATCTATAAATGGCATGGGATAGTTGTCCTTAGGACAATATTTATTTAGATCTCGAAAGTCAATACAAACACATATAGTCCCTTTCTTTTTATTAACAAGAATAGGGTTGGATACCCATTCTGTCAAAGCTATGGGATAAATAAAACCGGCTTTTAGCAGTTTCTCAACTTCAGCCTTTACTGCCGCCACTTTACATGGGTTGACAGGTCTCAAGTTTTACTGAATGGGTTTAGCATCAGGTTATGTTTGAATTTCATGCTCGAATATTGATGGATCAATTCCTGGCATCTCCTCATATGACTAGGCAAAAACGTCACAGAATTCCTTAAACAAGTTCGTATAGATCGCAATCTCCTTCGGAGAGCAGTTTGTGCCGATATGTACATTTTCCACAACGTTAAGATTTACAGAGATGTTGATAGGGATAGTAGCGGAAATGTTTGCTATATTCCCCTCAACAAACATTCCTTCCCTTGGTAAGGGATTAATAGGTGTATCAACATTACCTGCTAGTCTCGTATGGAACTCCCAGTTCTCTATCTTGCTTAATTATGGATGAAAATAGGATCAATGGTGAAGATCTTCACAAATATTATCTCGTCCACACATAGCTTCCAGAATGGCTTCATCCGAAGGTAAAACCATATCTAAGAAATCTCTAGAATGCAAAGAGTTCTCTGCCCAAGCAGGAAAATAGGTTTCTTCCAGTTCCTCTAAGACAGTAAAAGGGACCGGAATAGGATCAATAGTTGTATGGATGATAGATTGATAAGCCACTTTTGCTTTCGATAAAGGCACTTCAAGTTCATGGTGGGAAGGGAGAACCCAAGGATCAGTCCTATCAACAAACGTAGATATGGACTTCCCAACACTAGTAGAACCTATATAATTAATCAAAGCTAGAAAATCAAATGTGCCCATTAATGATGTATACATTCCAGCTCCTAAGCTCTCTGAAGCAGGTCTAACCTAATCAAACAATGGTATGGTGGAATCCTTAGATTCCATGCGGCCTTTTCAAGTAAAACTGATTTGGTCAACAGTAACTAACTTCCCCTCATGTGGAAACACTACCACCTGAAAGACGACCGATGCAATAGCAGACATGGCATAAGTCCAACTTCTCCCGAAGAGCAAGTTATAATCCAAAGGTGCATCAACCACCTCTACCTCAACATACATTGCTTTCCTTGCCAACTTAATTTTGAAAGCTGGTAGGATACCATGTGCACGGAATGACCTTTCGTCGAAAGCAATAAGTAGGGTGTTTGATGGGACCAGCTCTGGGGATCCAAGAGCTTTCCAACAAGACAAGGACATAACACATGTAGAAGCACGCTCATCGACAACTACCCTTCCAATGTTCTTTCGACCATGGATGACATCTATCAATAAGGATACATGATATGGTAGGCAAATTTTTACATCAGACAAATTAAATTTTTCCATGAGACTTGCTGAGTCCATACTGCCTAAGGCTGCTAAGAGTGCATCCCGCTGGGCGGGACAACTCAGTAACACCTCTAAAGCCGAAATTGCACAAGGAGTATGGGATAAGTCTTCAACTATAGAGTAGTTTGCTATAGCCCTAGCATTAGGATTATGCAAGGTTTTCTTAAAGACACCTTTCGGTATCTTGGGCATAATTTCGGTAGGTTTCTCAATCGTGAGAGGGTTAGAAGTTTCACTTATTGACTTACCCTTATCTGAGGTCTCTTTCTCATAGTTGTTGTCCTTGGTCTATAGCAAAGTCTCGGATTCAACCATGTTGATATAATTGGGGTTAGGAACATTTGGGGTGCCCCCTGTTGCATTTGAAGCTGAAGCAGAATTCTATCCTTGGGGAAAAGGATCCTTCAGGATAGCTGGTTGTTGGGATTTTAACAACTTCTGAGCTTGTTCCATAAGGGGACATAGATGGGTCAGGTGATCTTCATGGCACAACTTACATGGGAATTTCACCTTCTTCTTTTCTTTCTTGCCCCCATCAACATTGTTTGTGGGTTTTTGCTTGTTTTGGTTTCCCTCACCCTTTTTTCCTCTCTTCTTTTTCCCACTGGGCTATTGATTTCCCTTTTGAGAGTTTTGTGCAAAAACATTTGCATTTTGGGGTGAGGGGGAACCCTTTGCTATGTTCACCGTAGAATGTTTGATGGACAGCTGATGGAGCTATTTAGCCAAAGATTCTATAGTGGGAGAATTCACGGAACCAACCACACCATCGGCATGGGATCTGGGCTTAGGTTTCTTTGCATTGTGTGTTGACCTTGGTGGCTCAGGGATAATCTCATATAAGATCCCAGACTGGGAATATATCAAATCTAGTTGCTGGGCCCTCAGGATAGTTTCTTCCTCATTCGTCACTCCTGAAGTAGATACATCCTTAGATATATAAGGCAATAGGGATTTAAGGAAGCATTCTAATAAGAACTTAGGAGGAATAGTGGCTTTGATAAGGCTCTTCCGTCTTCTCCACTCTTGGATGTGATCCAAAATATGAGTGGCCTTGTCCTGCTAGAAGGTAGATAACAAATATTTCTTGAAATCATAATGGATAAGAAGCTATAAGTGACTAAGGAACGCATTCGCCAAGTCCCAAAAACTGCTAAATGCAACAGAAGGCAATTCAATGTACCATTTTGTTGCATTATTGGTCAAATTTATTTGGAACAGCCTCAACCGAACTGAATCCTTGTTCAGTGAGTTGGAAGAGCACCATAAATGAAAGTGGTGGCATGAGCTCCAGGATCATCACCAACTTTACCTTTGAATTTCTATTGATGAAATTGTCATTGATGCCAACGAGGACTTGCAGTGGCCACTCTTTTAGGGTTGATGTAAAAGCCCTATCAGGATCAAGCTGTGTGTTCCATTCTCCTTCATTCATGGAAGATATTTGCTGCCTGCAATTGCAAAATGGCTGCTCAAGTTGTGGACCAATGGACACAGAATGCACACTTTGCTAATTGAAGCTCCTATATGATGAATCTCCCACATTTGCAACTCCAGACTCTTTGGGAATGCTAGTTAAAGCCTGAGCTTGGACATGAGCTTGGGCCTGAACCTGAGCTTGAGTGTTATGCAACAAGATGTACTGTTGCTGCAATCCCTACTGATCCTCATTAGGCAGATATGTCACTTGCATTTTATTTATTGGACGCAGTAGAACTGACATAGATGGATAATAAGGTGGCAAATTATGATAGCTCAAATTAGGGGCAAAACTCGGTACATGAGAACATATTGCAAGTGGTTGTTGTGGATCACTTGATCCTGTTCTGAAATAATTAAATGATCCATATGAATTATGCCATGAAGGCCTAGTCATTGCTTTAGATTGTACTCACCAACATGGACCCCTTAGGTCGGCCCCATTTAAAATGTAAAATTTTCAAACTACAAAATAAAAGAATAAATCGAAGTCAATTAAAAATAGTAGGTCGGCTCAAAATAAAACAATACGATTTTATCAGGTCGGCTTCCTAATATAGGGGTGAAAACTAGTATAAATAAAGCACGAGGGATCTCATTTGCTATGTGGAAATTTCGGTGGAGCTCTGAGATTTTTGTCTGAGGCAGCCGCAGAACAACAGGAGCAGTGAAATTTTTGTGGGAGCAGCTCGCAACAACAGTGAAGACAACAAATCGATGCCCTAATCAGTGGACCATGGAGTAGCCGTCAAATGTTGGACGCAGTGAAGTGTTGGAGGCCTGAATTCACAATCCAGTCCTAGCATTGACTACTGCCATGGTGATGAATGGTTGGATGGTGATGAGGTTTACATAGTCTCGAATTTTATCTGAGGAGAATTTTGACTAGGTTTTAATGACAGTCCATCTTTGGACTTGTTTGGGGTTTCACAATAGTCTGAAATTAACAGTTTTAAGGTCTTTCTTAGCTACCCTATGTCCCAAATTTATTCAAGGAAGAAGGATTATGTTTGGGGTTATTTCATGCTGATCTTGAGGTCTTCCACTACAACCCAAATTTGATTCCCTCCTCAGATTCAAACCCTCCACAATCCGGTATTGCTTTCAGGGTTTGAAGTATGCATAGTCCGAGGGAAGGGTGATCTCAGTTGTGTAAGTTTTGATGCCAAGTTTGACCGATGGTTGAAGCCTTCTTTTGAGGTTAAGCTTGTTTCCCTTCTCATCTCACAGTCGAAGTCCAAACTTTGATAGTGATACACAGTCCTCAATCTAAGGTTGCATGCATACTCATGGTTTAGGCATGACCGTGATTGATGGAAAGGGTTTTGTTTGGACATGTGCACAGCATGATGATGATGACAAGCATAAAGTGTTGACAATCCTGGGTAACAATTTATTGGTTGAGGTGACACAAAGTGCATGCATAGCACACCAGCTAAGGGGTTGATCTAAGTTTCAGAATTCATTCTTGTGTCATTTCTGAATGTTCTCATCCTCTAGCTCGTGTGAGGAATGGAGAAGATGCACTCCCTTTTTTTATCTACCCATATTGAGAAAGGAGGTCATATTATTGTGGGAAAATCAACCCAAGTATAAGTAAGGACGCAGCTTCTCTATGCAAGTGAGTTTGCAGCACTATAAGGAGATAACTGCCAACTTGCAGTGGTTCACTGAGGAGAAGAAAGACCCTGCATTGATCAGATCTGAGGTATTTTCTATTGTGGTTGGATACTTGTGGGCCCAGTCATCACTTGGTTACAAGGAAAAAGCAAATTCACCAACTGAAGATTTATATTAGTCCCTTGGAGGGCACATTCAATCAACTACAGAGGTCGAATTGATGCAGAAGAGTGTTCTACTGCTCATTAGAGTGGAGGATTGAGGAAGATTGCATCCATAGGAGGACATTCTCACTGTCAACAAGATTCCATACTTGTTTGTATCTTCCAGGTTTTAGTTTACGTCATAGATCTGAATTTTGTATCTTGTTTACCGAAGGAGATGTTGTGCAAAATTCATCTATGCTGTTTTTATGACTGTCCAAGCAATTTTCAGCCATGTAAACAGTCCCAAAATTCATTAAATCTGATTCTGTGATGTGTGGTGAAGTTATTGTTTGTGTAAAAGATTATGTGCATTCTGGTGTTGTGTTTGACAAAGTAAAAAACCCAGAAATAGAAATACACCAGCACTCACATAAAAACTTAACAACAGCGAGTAAAGGGGAACTTAAACAATGAAGTATGCAGTACTGGTGCATACTGTGTTGACAGAGGTTGAGATCTCTGAGTTGGTTCAATAAAGGATGCACAATTATTCTATAGTTCTTTTGGTGACAAAAAGGAGACATACATAACATGGTTTTGTTATTTGAATTCTGCATAGCCAAAGTATAGAAGGATTCTAAGTTAGCATTAGATATGAGGTCAAACTTTGAAGAAGTTCAATGTGTATGAGAATATTGAGCAGATTCTTTCATTGACTTGACAATGATTTGTAGGCAGATTGATTGATGAAGTGGTTGGATGGCAGTTTGATGTCCACAACAGTTGTATCTTCAGCAATTGATTGAAGCATTATAGCAACAGATTAATTAATCTTTGAAGACATCTATTGAATCTCTTATCTCTTGGATTACGACAGCAGCAGATGGCTTGAACTTGACCTGAAGTCTTAGCTGACATTGAATCCATGAACAACAGTATGATAGAGATTAATGACACATACATGTCCACAGAGAAATGAAGATAGTGATGATGATGTGACCAAGTACTGAAGACATAACAAGTTGCATTGTAGAAGTTTGACTAGCATACTGTTACACCTTAATCTGTGAAGACCTTGATGATGATCAGAGAAGAGGATGACCAGCAGTGAAGAATGATGATCAAAGATTAATGAGCTGTGTTGACCAGCATAATAAGTACTAATCAAAGGATAATTTGCAGCAGTAGATGGCCAGCAGTAATGATGCACAAGAGTAGATCCTTGTAGCAGTTGTATGATGACTTCATAGTGACCAGCAGGATTCCTGACCTGATTGATGAGCAGACCTATGATGAGCAGCAGTGAGAAAATGAACAAGATGACTGATGAGCAGTGTTACAGTAGAGTTAATATGATGAGCAGAGATGATGAGCAGAGAAGATGAGTAGCTTTGATGTGTCAGAGATGTCTTGATGGTAACACGAGTATACTGTATTGTAAATGCAAGCTTGTCTTGCTTTTTAGGTTAGGATACCTCAAACCCTTCTTAGCAGGGTCTAAGAAAACCAGGCAGGGTTCTAGATGCAGAGTAGGTGCTGATTTTACCTAACGGTTGTAGCTGAGCCAAAACTAATACAAAAATATTACAAAAGTATATGGTGTTGTGTTCTTATGTGTTATGGTTCTTGATGATTCAAATGCTTTCGATATGTGAATGATGAAGTGAAAGATTCTTATGAAATGATTAAGAGATTAGCAAAATAATCGATAGTTGATTGTGATAAGCTAAGAAAAGTTTTAATTATTGCTTCACACTGATTCACCCCCTGTCTCAGTGTCTAACAATTGGTATCAGAGCCAGCCTTCATCACAAGCCTAGCAAGCTTGAAGGAGATCCTTAGACACAATGGAGGAAAAGAAAGAGCCATCAAGCAATGACGTGCCTGTACTTGATATTACAGATTATTTCAGTTGTAGAAGCAAAATAAAGGCTTATCTGAAGAAGTTTGGTGTTTGGGAAATTGTCATCAATCCACCCGCTCCATCAAACAAGAAAGGAAAATCAGCTGCACAGAAGGAAGCGAAGAAGGACAACACTACAGCCTTGAAGTTCCTCATGGATGGACTTCCCAGCTTAGTGAAGGAAAGTGTAGGAGAGTACACTTTAAAAAAAGACCTATGGTTCAAGCTGGAGAGTGACTATCAGAAGGAAAGACCAGAACTCGAAAAGATAGATCAGAAATCAACAAGGCCCCAGAAGAGATAAATCAAAAAGAAGATAAACAAGAAGAGGACTCTAGTAAAGGTATGGACTCTTGTGATTATAATGATAGCTTGTGTGATGAAATTGAGAAGGTTCTTGCAGAAGATGATGAAATACTATCAAAGACTGCACATCAGATACATCTCACATTGCTAAATATTGATCTTAGAGCCAATTGGTTCCTAAACACAGTAAATGAACTAGAGTGATTTCACGAAGTTCAAAAAGGAAATCTTGGACTCCTTGAATGAATATCAGTAGAAGACCATGTCAATGAAAGTGTTTCTTTTAAAGCTCAAAGACAGGGACAAAGAGTTGCGAAATCAAATGAAAGACAAGGATGCTGAAGTTGAACAATTAAAGACTGAATTGATCAGTCAAAAGAAAGAATCAGAAAAGCCTGCTCAAGAGATTGAAGAAACTAGAGAGGTCAATCATGATATGAAGACTCAGCTGGAGGAAGCCAAGAGGATAGAAGAAATCTTGAAGAGTCATCTAGAAGAAAAGGAGGAGACAGGCCAGAAGTTGGAATTGGAGGTAGTTGGTCTCAGGAAGAAAGGTAAGAAGAATGAAGCCTTGGTCAAGCTCCAGGACAGTTCAATTGTCCTAGATAATATCTTAGATTGCCAAAGATCTCCACTCGAAAAAATTGGTCTTGGTTACAAGAAGAACAAAGAAAAATATGAAGATGACACTTGGTCTGCGAAGACTCTAGAAGCAGGTCCATCAATGTCCAAAGCTGCTCCCCAGGCACCTGCACATGATAAAAAGGATTTTGGAAGTTCAAAGATGAAACAAGGAGTTAGGTCTATTCATCAAATCAACTTCATAAAGGAAACAACTACAAGACCCAGGTATGAAAGTGGCTTCAATGGTTATTGTTATTTTTGTTCTAACTTTGGTCATAAGGCTATGGATTGTAGGTTCTATGGAAGAAGAAGGGCTGGAAGTCCCAATGTCTCAGTTAGATGTTGGACATGTAAACAAGTCCGACACGTTGCTGCCACATGTCACACATTGAGATGCTACACCTGCAGTGGGTTTGGACACAAAGCCCATGAATGTGCCAGTCAAAGAAGTCAAGCAAGAAGGAGTACTCCATACACATCAACAAGAAGATTTGAAGATCAGAAGACAAATGTCTACAGTCAAGGACTCTCTCAAGCATGGAGAAATGAAGTTGATCAAAGAAGTGTTGGAAGCTCCAACAACTCAGTCAGATGTTGGTCATGCAACAATGTCGATCACATTGTTGAACATTGTCATATGATGAGGTGTTATAGCTGCAGTGGCCTTGGGAACAAAGCTCAAGATTGTTGGAGTATATGAAAACAATCCCCGAGAAGTTACATAGACAACTCATCAAGGAAATCCAATACAAGTGTAGGATCAAATGCTCAAAGGACAGATGCCAAGAAGCAAGTATGGATGAGGAAGACCGAGCAGTTGCAGATAGGAGAGGTTGATCAGAGCAGGGAGGATGGCTGCCATATGGCAAGCCATGTGTAAGGTCTCTTAAAGACCTTAACACACCTTGAGTTCATGAGGCTGGAGAATGAACTCAAAGGACAAAGGATGGTTACTCCAGGTATACAGATAGGTCCTAGGATCGTGCATATTGATAGGGCAAGTACTCAGCAGTGATCAGAGATCTCAGACTCAGGTATGTGCACACCCGGTTGCCATTGATGCCAAAGGGGGAGAAATGAAGACAAAGGGAGAGATGAAGACAAAAGGGGAGCATGCTCATAGGGGGAGCATGATTTGTTGTCTTCATTGACAAAGGGGGAGATTGTTGATGAAATTTTCATTGATGCCAATGAGGACTTGCAATGGCCACTCTTTTAGGGTTGATGTAAAAGCCCTATCAGGATCAAGCTGTGGGTTCCAGTATCCTTCATTCATGGAAGATATTTGCTGCTTGCAATTGCAGAATGGCTTCTCAAGTTGTGGACCAATGGACACAGAATGCACACTTTGCTGATTGAAGCTCCTATATGATGAATCTCCCACATTTGCAACTCCAGACTCTTTGGGAATGCTAGTTAAAGCCTGAGCTTGGACATGAGCTTGGGCCTAAACCTGAGCCTGAGTGTTATGAAACAAGTTGTACTATTGCTGCAATCCCTGCTGATCCTCATTAGGAAGATATGTCACTTGCATTTTATTTATTGGATGCGGCAGAACTAACATAGATGGATAATAACGTGGCAGATTATGATAGCTGAAATTAGGGGCAAAACTTGGTACAGGAGAACATATTGCAAGTGGTTGTTGTGGATCACTTGATCATGTTCTAAAATAACTAAATGGTCCATATGAATTATTCCATGAAGGCCTAGTCATTGCTTCAGATTGTACTCGCCAACATGGATCCCTTAGGTCGGCCCCATTTAAAATGTAAAATTTTCAAACTACAAAATAAAAGAATAAATCGAAGTCAATTAAAAATAGCAGGTCGGCTTAGAATAAAATAATACTATTTTATTAGGTCGACTCCTTAATATAGGGGTGAAAACTAGTATAAATAAAGCACGAGGGATCTCATTTGCTATGTGGAAATTTCGGTGGAGCTCTGAGATTTTTGTCTGAGGCAGCCACAAAACAGCAATAGTAGTGAAATTTTTGCGGGAGTAGCTCACAGCAATAGTGAAGAAGACAAAGCGATGCCCTAATCAATGGACTATGGAGTAGCCGTCAAATGTTGGATGCAGTGAAGTGTTGGAGTCCTGAATTCACAATCCATTCCTAGCATTGACTGCTACCTTGGTGATGAATGGTTAGATGGTGATGAGGTTTACACAGTCCTGAATTTTATCTGAGGATAACTTTGACTGGGTTTTAATGACAGCCCATCTTTGGACTTGTTTGGGGTTTCACAACAGTCTGAAATTAACATTTTGAAGGTCTTTCTCAGCTGCCCTATGTCCCAAATTTATTCAAGGAAGAAGGATTATGTTTGGGGTTATTTCATGCTAATCTTGAGGTCTTCCACTACAACCCAAATTTGATTCCCTCCTCAGATTCAAACCCTCCACAATCTGGTATTGATTTTAGGGTTTGAAGTATACATAGTTTGAGGGAAGGGTGGTCTCAATTGTGTAATTTTTGATTCCAAGTTTGACCGATGGTTGAAGCCTTCTTTTGAGGTTAATATTGTTTCCCTTCTCATCTCATAGTCAAAGTCCAAACTTTGATAGTGATACATAGTCCTCAGTCCAAGGTTGCATGCATACTCATGGTTTAGGCATGACCGTGCCTGATGGAAAGGGTTTTGTTTGGACATGTGCACAACATGATGATGATGACAAGCATAAAGTGTTGACAATCCTAGATAACAATTGATTGGTTGAGGTGACACAAAGTGCATGCACATCACACCAGCTAAGGGGTTGATCTAAGTTTCAGACTTCATTCTTGTGTTATTTCTTAATGTTCTCATCCTCTAGCTTGTGTGAGGAATGGAGAAGACGCACTCCCTTTTTTTGTCTGCCTAGATTGAGAAATGAGATCATATTATTGTGGGAAAATCAACCCAAGTCTGAGTAAGGATGCAACTGCTCTATGCAAGTGACTTTGCAGCACTGTAAGGAGATAACTGCCAACTTGCAATGGTTCACTGAGGAGAAGAAAGACCCTGCATTGAACATATCTGAGGTATTTTCTATTGTGGTTGGATACTTGTGGGCCCAGTCATCACTTGGTTACAAGGAAAAACGAAATTCACCAACTGAATATTTATATCAGTCCCTTGGACGGCACATTCAGTCAGCTACAGAGGTTGAATTGATATAGAAGAGTGTTCTACTGCTCATTAGAGTGGAGGATTGAGGAAGATTGCATCCATAGGAGGACATTCTCACTGTCAACAAGCTGCCATACTTGTTTGTATCTTCTAGGTTTTATTTTACGTCATATATCTGAATTTTGTATCTTGTTTACCGAAGGAGATGTTGTGGAAATTCATCTACGCTGTTTTTATGACTGTCCAAGCAATTTTCAGGCATGTAAACAGTCCCAAAATTCATTAAATCTTATTCTTTGATGTGTGGTGAAGTTATTGTTTTTGTAAAAGATTATGTGCATTCCGGTGTTGCGTTTGACAAAGCAAAAAACCCAAAAATAGAAATACACCAGCACTCACATAAAAACTTAACAACAGCGAGTAAAGGGGAACTTAAATAGTGAAGTATGCAGTACTGGTTCATACTATGTTGACAGAGGTTGAGATCTCTGAGTTGGTTCAATAAAGGATGCACAATTATTCTATAGTTCTTTTGGTGACAAAAAGGAGACATACATAAAATGGTTTTGTTATTTGAAGTCTGTACAGTAAAAGTATAGAAGGATTTGAAGTTAGCATTAGATATGAGGTCAAACTTTGAAGAAGTTCAATGTGTATGAGAAGATTGAGCTTATTCTTTCATTGACTTGACAATGATTTGTAGGCAGATTGATTGATGAAGTGGTTGGATGGCAGTTTGATGTCCACAATAGTTGTATCTTCGGTAGTTGATTGAAGCATTATAGCAATAGATTAATTAATTTTTGAAGAAATCTATTGAATCTCTTATCTCTTGGATTACTACAGCAGCAGATGGCTTGAACTTGACCTGAAGTCTTAGCTGACATTGAATCCATGGACAACAGTATGATAGAGATTAATGACATAGACATGTGCATAGAGAAATGAAGATAGTGATGATGATGTGACCAAGTATAGAAGACATAACAAGTTGCATTGCAGAAGTTTGACCAGCATACCGTTACACCTTCATCTGTGAAGACCTTGATGATGATCAGAGAAGAGGATGACCAACAGTGAAGAATGATGACCAAATATTAATGAGCTGTGCTGACCAGCATAAGAAGTACTGATCAGAGGATAATTTGCAGCAGTAGATGGCCAGCAGTAATGATGCACAAGAGTAGATCCTTGTAGCAGTTGTACGATGACTTGACAGTGACCAGCAGGATTCTTGACCTGATTGATGAGCAGACCTATGATGAGTAGTAGTGAGCAAATGAACAAGATGACTGATGAGCAGTGTTACAGCAGAGTTAATATGATGAGCATAGATGATGAGCAGAGAAGATGAGTAGCTTTGATGTGTCAGAGATGTCTTGATGGTAACACAAGTACACTGTATTGTAAATGCAAGCTTGTCTTTCTTTTGAGGTTAGGATACCTCAAACCCTTCTTAGAAGGGTTTAGGAAAACTAGGCAGGGTCCTGGATGCAGAGTAGGTGCTCTATGTATCAGTAGGTGCTGATTTTACCTAACGGTTGTAGCCGAGCCAAAACTAATACAAAAATATTACAAAAGTATATGGTGTCGTGTTCTTTTGTGTTATGGTTCTTGATGTTTCAAATGCTTTTGATATGTGAATGATGAAGTGAAAGATGCTTATGAAATGATTGAGAGATTAGAAGAATAATCGATAGTTGATTGTGATAAGCTAAGAAAAGTTTTAATTATTGCTTCACACTGATTCACCCCCCCTCTCATTGTCTAACGATTTCAGGATATCCGAGGGCAGCTTGTTAGGGATGGGTGGCAAGGAGGGGTCATGTCTCACCGAGTCATTCATTAGTTTTGACAAATCTGGCAATTTTAACGTTGCCAGGAAAGGAATCTTGGGTCTAATTGGAGAATTAAAAGTACCAGTTTGGGGATTAGAGGGACTTGCCCACATATTCCCATATGTGAAGTTAGGGTTGCCCCTTGCTGTCAGTTGTGAAGTGGATGGGTTTCTTTGGAAAGGATTCCATCAATAATCCAACGAATTATTTAGGTGAGGTGCAGTATAAGAGGTTTTGACTACCCCAGTCAAAGTTGGGGTTTGAAATACTAGAGAAGGTATCCCTCCGCTAAAAAGAAAAAAGGGAGAGCTCGTGAACAGAGCTGAAACTCGAGTTTGAAAACCTTGACCATAAGGATTTGTGTTTCCAAACTGCACCCCTACATATGAGGT
The DNA here is from genome assembly GCA_001517045.1 of Pseudotsuga menziesii. Classification (NCBI taxonomy): domain Eukaryota; kingdom Viridiplantae; phylum Streptophyta; class Pinopsida; order Pinales; family Pinaceae; genus Pseudotsuga; species Pseudotsuga menziesii. The sequence continues at coordinate 82,058 of LPNX011041821.1, read as the reverse complement.
TGTTGGGCCTACATATGGAGTGGATGGAGCAGGGATCATTTTAAGGAACCATGCTTATTTAAAAGTGTATAAATGTTGGCGAATATTACCAATTCTTAAAATGCCAACTATAAAATGATTGGCGATATTTTTCAAAAAATATTTTAATTTCCAAGGATTTTATATCGTTTATATAATAATTTGGTGATTTTTAGGGTGAAAAAATTTTACTTCATCAAAATTGGGCGAAACAGGGCTTCAAAAAATGCAAAATGGCAAATCTTTTTTGGGAGAAAAACATGGAAAAATAGCCCACTGGGCTAAAATTCGCCCCTAAAATTATCCCTGGGATGGAGGAATGTGCCCTCCATTCCAAGGAAATCCTTGGAAAAAATCCAAGTATCCCATAGGACCACTCTTGGTAGTGTGTGCGAAGGAAGTAGGAACTGTAGGTACACTAGAAATCCCATTGGCCATACCACTAGAAGAACCTGATAGACTTGTGGGAGCCGGTGGTTGAACCACTCGGCTAGATGGAGTTAATGGTGTAGTAGGTATACTTGTTCTAGGGGCACCTACCAGGGGAGGTAGCACCCCTTCAGCTAGAGTGGCTAAGGTGGAAGTAAAAGAACTTTCTCCTACAGTAGACATTATTCTCCCCATAGGGACACCAATCACAGGTGGATCGAAAGGATGAACCTGAACGATCACCAGATCATTTAAGTCAATTAGAGGTGAATTAAAATTCCTTGCAAAATCGTCATCCTGTAAGTCCTCTATTTCAACTGTGTTTAAATTAAAATAGTTTTCCCTAAGATCTGGTTCACCCAGAACTTCACTAACTCCTATCGGTTCGAAAGAACCTCTTGTGTCCAATCTCCACCTTTGAGGGGGAGGTGGAGGTTCCAATATGATAAGAGGAGGAAGCTTTTGCAACCTTCTTGACCTTCTGATAAATTGGTCCTCCATGATTGTAAATTTGACTCTTCACACCCTAAGGTCGGCTAAAACACAGACAAACCATAGAGCAATCACTACAAAAAATTTCCTAAAGTCTCAACAATCACAAGGCTGTAAGATATGCTTTCCCGAAGAAAGATGAGAGACATTTTCTTGGTGTCCTTTAAGAGGTTCTTAGGCACAAGCGGAGGAATCACCCACCACCCTCCTAAAATTTCAACAAGGGTTACCTTCTAAGTCCGTCCAAGGTGAACCAGAAATAGCCTTCTGGTTTAGCTGTGTATAAACCCTAGATGTTCAAGAGACTAGAGGATACCTTAACTATACCAACAGTCTAGGGGGACAGTCACAAGCCTAATTTGTATGCATGGGTAGGGTAGCAAATCCTGAAACTCTGTCTAGGATAGAATCCCTAGATGCGTAAAAATCTTGGTCTACGGTTTGACAAGGAAACAGAGGGTTATCTCCTTAGTCCAATGCCTCCACGCGGCCTCGTGCTTAACTCCTATTTGAGAGGAGCTTCCTAGATACTATCAATAAAGAGAAGGATTTACCTATCAATTGGCCCACTACATCTGAATTTAAGTACTTATGGGGAGTTTACACTTCATATCCCATAAGTCTAGCCTAAACTAGTAGATATATGACCCTATAAAAAAAAATTACTAATACATTTTAAATTATAGCGTTCATTTTAAGGGTTGTTCTTAATCAGAGGGTAAGTGGAGTGAATGAATATGATATTATTGACTCGATAAGAAAAGTAAAAAACAGGTGTATAAATCAATTCCAAAGCAAATTATCACTACTTAAAACAAGCTTCTTTTTTTTTGTAAATATGAACTAATGAAAATGCAACTAGGAAAGAGAAAACTAACACTTATTTTTGTAATTTTTGAGATTTTATTTAAAAACTAAAAGTAAAACTACCATATGCAATTCAAATGCAAATGTTTCCAATGCTTTTATTTTCACTTTTCAAATTCCTCAAAGATTACTATGCACCTAAATGCAAAAATTCTTGAGTATGCTTGAATAATCTAACTATATAAAGTAAGCAAAATTAAGTATAGTAGACTTATAAGAACCAAATATCAACCACCTAAGGAAGACTTGGAAAACACCTAGCTTGGGAAGACACAAGGAATGAAAATCACTGAAATCAATCAAAGGCAAGTGACAAACCAACAGTACTTGGAAATAGCATGGGATATACGGTATCTAGAACCCTGATCTCTGATCTAGATACATAGCACTTGGACCTATCACCCAACAGCAAATCCACTTCAAATTGCTAAAAGAAAGACAATCCAACCAATGAAAACTCAATGGCTTACTGAGAAGATCGAAGTATGGTTAACATGGCTATCAAACCTATAGTGAAATTCCAGTAATAAAGACCACGAAGCAAGACAAAATCCAAAGAAGGACAGGGACAAGCAACCCTACCCAAAAATTTTGTGGCTAAGGTATGTACATGATTGTCTAGTGCAGCAACCTGCGTACTATACACGACTATTCAATACAGTAACCCACATACACAAACCTATGTACATGACTATGTAGCATAGCAACCCACGTACAGGAGTAAAAATTTTCAAAAAAAGAAAAAGTATAAAGGTCTTCAAAACACCACTACAAGTCCAAACCAAGACAAATCACCACACACTGAATCAAAGAAAATACTGGGAAAGGATCTACAGGACTAACCCACAGCAGGATGAGCTCCCTAGTAGAGTCGCCATTTTGGTTGTTCAAGATTAAACACCCTTGTAACCTAGGGTCTGGGGGTTACCAACTTACTACAAACCTTACAGACAATCAACTTTTATAGAGTACAGAAAGGAAATAGGAAGAAATTCTTGACTCACCTGATTACCGACGGTTGATCCAAGCTTGATCTTCTTCCACTCTGCTTCTCTCCAAAGCTTCCAAGGATGCACCTCCTTCACCCACAAATAGAAAATTATACAAGTACAATCTTGTACATGTATATATGAGAGGCTAGTTAAACAATATATCTAGTGCATAATCGAATATATTCATCAACCATAATACATGAAAGAGACCCAATGCAATATTGGAAGAAGAATTCTCTTTATTAACAATTAGTGAATGAGATAAGAGTACAACCCATATTCTAAGACAAGGACTCCTCTACAACCAAAGTACTCTGAGTTCTACTGCTCCAAGACTTCTGAAGATATACCAACAACATAACTTTGCTTTCCCAACTTGATTGATCAATGCCCTCCTTAAGGCCTCTATTTATACTTTGGGAAATAGAGTGGTTTTGAGGGTTGAGGAGGTTGAAACAGTTAGGATATTTAATGATTAGGACCCAACTAATCTCCATTAATTGTGATTTATAATTGTTAACCCGCGTATGACACGTGAGTTTCTTAAAGGAAACCCATGTATGTTGATGTACACAGGGTGCAATGGAGATAGTCGCGTACAATATGCGAGTTGTCAATGGGAATAGTCACGTACATACGTGAGTTGCAATGAGGATAGTCTCGTATGCCATTCAACACTTAGAAAAATAATATGGCAATCTGGTTCAAGGGTAAATGCATCTCATGTCATGCCCATCTATAATGTTTTGGAAAACTTCAATCCTAAGATGTCCTTTTGTGTACCAACATAAAGAATGTCGGGACTCAAACGGAGAAGTGTCATTTGGGTTGATAACACTTCCAATAGGTTGGATAGGGCATTAAACATTTCCTTTGGTTTTCTCCTCAAAGATACTTGAGATATCAAGTTATATTTGATGGAGTCAGTTATGATTGTTTTATCCTTGATCATAACATTCTTGTGCTTGAACTTAGATTCATCTCCTTAAGGTTCTGCAACTTCCTCCTTTACGAAGCCTTCTAGATCATTTTATTCTAGGATGATCATGATCTTGTACTTACATTCTTTTAAGTTCTCAACACCCTCAATATTCGCATCTAGCTTGGTATTGTTTTTCATCTTTAACATAAAGAGAACCTCAAATATAAATAGGAGAGAAAATACTTATATGGAGAAGACTGGTCATGGATGAGCTTATTCAGGATTACCTAGGGTTTGATTGTAAAACCCTAATTTTATATTTGGAATCACTTGTAGGGTTAAGTGTTGGAAAATATGTGCCTCCCCAAGTTGAGTTAGACTGTATCTTCCTTTTTCTGAGATTGATTATGTAACCTCAAAAATAATTGAAGCCCTAGTTCTTCCTGGTAGGAGTGTGAGGCCCAAAAATGAAACATATTAGAATTCAATTATGCCTTCATAGAAAGATGTGCCCTTCTATGGAGAGTTGATTTAACCTTATTTTCTAGTTGATGTATCGAGGTAATTGTTCGAAACAATCAAATGTAGTTGTACAATGTTTCCTCTCAGGGTGTCTCTAATACCGTATTAAGTTTTCTTATTTATTAGATGATATTCTAAAACAATTTATGATTCTAGGATAATTGAAATAAGAACAATTACATTCACACAAGAGAACAAAATATTTATTTTGGGAAAACCTTGTTGGGGAGAAAACCCAACAAAAATTCCTCAATATAAAACTCAACCAAAACAATGTAGAACCCAAGAGAACCGCTTCTCTCTTCTTTTTGGCACACTTCTTCTTATCTCCATTGCAAAATTTCTTGAGCGAAGTGAGTACAAATGAAGGAGGTGCCTCCCTATTTATATTTGACTCTTGAATTGTGCTAAATCCTAACTAGGTCGACTTGTATAACTGACAAGGATGAATTGACTAGTATGACACCAAAATAATATTTACTATAATGACTCAAGGGTACTATTGAGATGACCTACATCCATAGGTTTACATTGATTCTTTCAATGACCCTTACATGACCAATTAATGACAACTCCCAAAGGACGAATACAATTAGCACAACTAGATAAGATTCTGAAGTTACAAAATTTTAACATTATGTTCTAAAGGCATGCTCAATACATTAGTGATGTAATGTGTTTATAATAGCATGGTTGATCCATGCTTTAGTAAACATTATTTTGCACTAAAATATTACCAAACTATTTCCCATATGTGAAGCTCCAATATGGGAATATTTATTAGCTGCAACAATTATGTATATGTAAATGTTGTAGTCTCTCTCAGAATGACTATCATGACTAGGAATAAAACATGGATTATGAAACTACACTCCATGAATACCACAAGTGTTGACTTCTTGAGAGAGGGGTTAGATATTTTTTTGATTCGGTTTGGAGTTGCAGTACTCAAATGCAGGTAGAAATTTCCTCTCATATGGACTATAAGATCATACTCTTTTGTTTCTACTATAGATTCATTCACCATCAATCAGGACCACTCCTTATATATGGTATCATTATTACAAAGGAACCAACAAAAAACAATAGGAAACAGGAAAATCAAGCTCTAGCATTATGAGTGCTATTGTTCTAGCATCTTAGATATGCCATTACTTACAAAATATGACAACTAGAAGATTGTTATAATTGGTGGGGGATAATGGAAACGGGTGTGTGAAAGAAGTTGAGGGACCTTTTAGATGCAATCTTACTTTTTAGGAACAGGCTCACGTTACATAGAAAAAGAACGTGCTCCTCTTCCATAGCACTTGGAATAGTAAATCCTAGCTTGACATGTTAGCAGACATGTAGGCCAGGTAACAACAACGCGCACGCGTTATAGAAATCCAAAACACGTGCGCGTTTTGTAACTCTATAACGCGTGTGCATTTTGTAAATCTAAAAACAAATAAAAAAACACACAGTCCCGACCCAAGAGTTGTTTTCACCAAACAAGATCGCGATTACGACGACGTGCCCGTGCCCTAGGAGCTTGGAAGAGTGCCCATTCCTCGATTTGAAGACAAATCCTCCGATGAATCGTCATATTAACAGGTAATTCATTCACCCATAGCTTTTTTTTCAATTAGATACTTAAATTACCATTTTTTATTTGTAAATGCAATAAAAACCATAAAAAAATAAACAACCATCTCATAGCCAAAACACCAACCAACCAAAGATGATTATATGCCAATGCCTTTCCCAAGACTAAACACATAAATTGATCACATACAATTGACACAAATGTTTCTAGGCAATGCCATTGGAAAAAACCCTATTGACATGCATTATGTAGGAAGACTAAACTTTGTATTTTCTTTTTCCCTCATAAAAAACAATTTAGATGCTATTCTATATCTAATCAAATGAAACTCTCTAGTACATAAAAAAAAATAGAATAGTCAATAACCCAAACAATTACATGACCAAAAGAGCCTACCCTTCAAGAGAAATTCACCAACAAACCAAATATTGCCTAAAAATATACATCATATGCCATACATATGAATTAAGGCCTTTAAAATTACAAGCAAGCCAAAATTCCTAGAGATTGTGAAAACCATAACCATTAGAAAAAAAACCACTCTCACTAGAATCTAGGAAGCATAAACGAACATCTTTTCAATATGACTGGAAGCATAAACAAGAATCATTTCAAAAAGTGATGAAAGAACTCGTACTCGCTATAGAACCATGGACAATTTCATAATGGAGAGATGACTCACTATTCAGAATGCATGCCCCAATATCCGCATACACTGCACGATTACATCCTGAAAGACAAGTAGAAAATGAACACGCCTCAAAATTCTCTAGAAAGTCATCAATATTAGCTGATGAACCCCACATGTACATAACATGACCTACATGATACATATCAAGTAATCATCAAGGATCATCATAATACACATCATGTGCTCTACATATATACACATAGGAGACCATCATAAGCTTGAAATTGTACTCATACGATGCCCATTGACACATATCATTGGGGTTTTTTCCTGTCAAACTCTGGACTATACTAGCTCTAGAATATACATCATCATGCTCTAAGAAAGATTGTCCTTGATCAAGCAACATCATCATAGCCTCCAAGGCATGTCCCAAACAATGAACAATTCCTCCTTTCCTACCAAAATCCAAACCTTAAACGAAAGACAAACCTCTCAACAAAATTGAAATCATCTTTCTAAGCCAGAACAAGTTATATCCAATTCTTACTTACTCATTAACTGAATGTAATCACAAGTTGAACGAAACTTACGTTTTAATTGTGAAATGTTTAATCTTAAGTTTAAATAAATATATGTAAGTGAATTTATCATTAAATTGCTAACTTGAGTTTGATTTAATACATTTTCAATTTTGAAGAGATGTCATTATATGCCATGTATATGTTTATAATGATTTTCTTATTGATGTTTTTATTGCAGTTGCTGCAATGGATCCGAATGTTACGATTCTGATTGAGCTTGCCTACTTAAGGGGCATCAGTGCTTCTTTTCGTGGCAGTGATGAGATTTGCCGCTCGCTTGCATCCACCATGGATGCTATTGTTGACACTATTTCGCAGTCAACTAATATACTATATGATATCACATCATATAGAGAGAGGAAAAGAAGAGAACAAGAGGATGGATTGGATTATGTGGCAATAAGAAGGTTAAAAATAACAAAGGAGCACATTTTTGCATTATTCAGGGATCCTCGGACTAGAGAAATCCCAAATTCAAACCGGCCACATATATCCATTGAGTGGTTCACATTCCAACCATTTATCGATAACTGGATGGATAGATGGTATATGGTCTTTGATTTGCCACCGCATAACAACAGGGAAATGCCCCTATATTTCCTTCGAAAGATGTATGCGGAGTTCGTGTTGCATAAACACATGAACTATTTTTCTTACTTGGAGTTTCAGGGGATCGGTGGGGGGATGCCCCAAAACCAACACAATGCGAGGGTCCAAGACCCTAATCGCCCTATCCCTGCACCTTGCGCGCCATTGCATGGGCTAGATGTCCCACCTGCAACTCGCGTAGTTGCTGAGACACGGGATGCTTTTTTGACACTGGCATGAGTGGTCCTTCGCCATAGCACTACTCTTCAGCAGATGGGTGGGGATGCAGGACCCAGTGGTCATGATGCAGGGCCATTGCCTTCTTCGGGGCCATCATCTTCTTCGAGGCCATCGTCTAGTGCAGGACCATCCACTGGTGCACCACCACGTACTGATGCAGGACCATCCACCAGTGCACCACCATCGGCACATCCCCAAGAGAGTTCTGATCCTCACGTGTACACATCATGTGGTTGTCCCTGCTATGGTCTTTCCACAGATGTTGCGTTCAGTGGTTTTTTGAGTGAGGTATGTAGATCTGGTTAATTTTAATAAATTCTTCATTTAGTTTCCTCTTTGTACACATATATATAGTTTGAGCTAATATATTAATTTCATGAACTTACAGTTGTTGCGTTTTGACGCCAGAGACCCCCCAGACTTTGGATTGGGGCATGGCATTGTAGCGACCGATCCCTTTGTTGGTGGAGGGATCCATGATGGTACAGGCCCATCTGGTTCTACTGAGGTAAACATTCTAAAATTTCAATTTTTCAATTATGCTTGTCAATAATTTGTTAATTTCCACATACTTTACATGTTAGTTCACTAATTCTATCTATGGTCTAATATTTACAATTATTAAACTTGCAGATCCCAGATCCGTCACTGGGTGGAGAGATCCACGAGACACATCATGGTACCCAGGTAAACAATTACAGTTGTCATTTTTTAAATACATGTACATGTGTTTGTTGAATTATGCATACATCTAACTACATGAACACTTGCTGATTGTAGGCACTGACCCAAACATCTGGGCCATTGCCTACAGATGCATCTCCTCCTAGGCCTTCCATGGACAAGGTTCATGTGTACATGAGGTGGTCCACTCCAAAAAAGACTCGAGCTGCCCACGGCCATGGAGTTACTGAGCCCATGGTAATGTATATCCTTCGATGATATTTGTTGCTTAACTTGAAATCCGGTGCATAAGTTGTTTTTCTTAATGTTTGATTTGCATGTTTACTGCATCAGGAGCCGGATTTAATGGAAGAAAGTATAGCATCGATGGTTGATGCAGCAGTTGATGCTACTTCATCAATGGAATCTAGTCACACCGAGGTATACCTAACTATTTCAACGTGATCTTGACATAGTTTATTATTGTTGTCTATTGTTTATTCATTCATGTATAACTATTTCAACATTTGGTGATTGTAGGCCCCAGCAGCAGGAGTAGTTCCTGCCCCCCCTGTTTCGACCATAGTTGAGGCACCAGCAGCAGGAGCAGTTCCTGCCCCCCTTGGTTCTACCACGGTTGAGACCATGGTAATGTATATCCTTCGATGATATTTGTTCCTTAACTTGAAATCCGGTGCATAAGTTTTTTTTGTTAATGTTTGATTTGCATGTTTACTGCATCAGGAGCCGGAGTTAACGGAAGAAAGTATAGCATCGATGGTTGATGCAGCAGTTGATGCTGCTTCATCAATGACAGCTAGTCACACCGAGGTATACCTAACTATTCCAACATGATCTTGACATAGTTTATTATTGTTGTCTATTGTTTATTCATTCATGTCTAACTATTTCAACATTTGGTGATTGTAGGCCCCAGCAGCAAGAGTAGTTCCTGCCCCCCCTGTTTTGACCACAGTTGAGGCACCAACAGCAGGAGCAGTTCCTGTCCCCCTTCGTTCTACCACGGTTGAGACCATGGTAATGTATATCCTTCGATGATATTTGAACTCGTTAAGTTGATATAGACATATAGTTTATTATTGTTGTTTAGCTAGACATAGTTTATTATTGTATTTTATTGTTTACTCATGCATGTCTAACTACTTCAACATTTGGTGATTGTAGCCACCAATAGAAGAAGTAGCTCCTGCCCCCCCCGGTCTGACCATCATTGATGTTGAACCAACGGCTCCATCTGCAACACAAGGAACTGAACTCCAGCTATCACTGGATGTCATTGAGGTGAGATGTCTATTGATGACTAATTGTTTCATTCAATTTCCAACAAGATGTTGATAGGTTTTGAGTTAATTGAGTTATGGTATTGCAGAGTTCGACTCCACTGAGGAGGAGATTGGTGATAGGACGAGCACCGACACGTCCAGAGGTGGGCGTGAGTGTTTGTTATAATTTTCTAATGTATTAGTACATAGTTAGTTCAATTTAATAATTGATGTTTAATTTGCAGGATCCATCGATGCACATTGATCCCACAGATGAGCCTAGTGGATCAAAGTCAGGAAAGAAAAAGAGGAAGCTTGACTTCTGATACATGCCTTATAGAATATATGTACATTTGCATACATGTGCAAGTGGCTTGGATAGTTTTGGATACATGTACTTTTGGATAGTTTTGGATATATATGTACTTTTGGATACATATACTGTTGGAGACATGTACTTTTCGATA
>LPNX011041821.1:59825-71069 GCA_001517045.1 Pseudotsuga menziesii | reverse complement strand
TAATCAAACGTTTGACATAACTCATTGGAGTGGAAATAGCCATGCATACATAGCAAAATATCAAATTACTACATAAAAGATTCAACCAACAACATGAATGATATGAGGACTCTCATCCAATCACGTATTTAATTCTTCCCAACACATGATTATCACATTTCAATGGAATACATGGAACTTTAATATAACATATAATGCTCATCATGTATCACAAAAGGATCAAACTTGGTATCTTGCCATTGTTCATCTTTGGACCTTTAGAGGATCGATATTTCCAACATAAGTTCATGAGTACAAATTATAGATGTACATATATAGGAAATTCCAACATAAAACATTACTAGAAAGGACAATGGGCATAAATTTAACATATAAACAACTATAAATCACATATCAAATCTCAAATTCTTTGCAACGTTATAATAGTTAAGAAAATAACTTTCACAAGGTAAATTGTTAGCCATGGGTGGCTGAATGGCAATAACAATGCTCCACCCAACTGTAGATTCTCCGAAGGTTTCTACTTTTCCATTTGAATACCACCCTTGAGTTGGGCAATGATAATACGCTAGGGTTGATGGTAACTTAAGATACATATTTTTTAGCTATCGGTGACAAACATCCCAGGTCTAGTAATGAGGTGGGTCCACATTACAGATTATAGGCCCTAAATCAAACGGTATCTTCAAGACAACTATCTACTTCGGGCCAACCAATAGGCCCCAGAAAACTATGTAATCAACATATTACATGTGTATATATCTCGAGCCAATCAACATGCCCATCTATTGGGATACTCAGACAAAATATATGCATTAATAACATGTAATACATTACCTAGGACAAATAATAGTCCCTCGTATTAATGAATTCATCAATTGACTATCCCAATCCAACTAATTCAATACGCTTTCTACACATATCACATGTCGTACAAATAAGGTGTTCCACCATGGTTAGAATGTAGGTATTCCAAGGAATGCCAAACAATTAATATAACTAGAGCTAACAACTTATGAATTGCATTGAGGTGCATTGGGAAAAACCCTAGTTTAGGAAATGACTGTACAACGGAGTCATTGGGCCATGAAGACACAAGGGAGAGGGCCACCTAGGGGTAATGGCATGCCAGGAGACCAACGGATTCAACGGTTCGTCTATTCGACCTCCGGTTGCCGAGTTATGTCAAGTTGCAGGTCGCATGAAAACGCCGTTCAAGGACAATTGGTCAATCTTGGTCCGAGAGCAAAAAACCAAACGACGCGACGAAAGTGCATGCCGTCAGCTCCTGCAAGTGTGTATAGGCAATACCGACATGGGTATACCACCAACACTTTATCGGTCTAGGGTTTTGCAGAGTTGACCCACCAATGCCAGATTTGCATTGAGGTGCACTGGGAAAAAAACTAGTTTAGGAAATGACTGTACAACGGAGTCATTGGGCCACGAGGACATGAGGGAGAGGGCCACCTAGGGGTAATGGCATGCTAGGAGACCAACGGATTTGACGGTTGATCGATCTGACCTCCGGTTTCTGAGTTATGTCAAGTTGCAGGTCGCATGAAAAGGTCGTTCAAGGACAATTGGTCAATCTTGGTCCGGGAGCAAAAAACCAAATGGAGCGACGAAAGTGCGTGCCGTTGGCTCCTGCAAGTGTGTATCGGCAATGCCGACATGGGTATGCCACCAACACTTGCTCGGTCTAGGTTTTTACAGAGTTGACCCACCAATGCTAGATTTGCATTGAGGTGCACTTGGCAAAACCCTAGTTTAGGAAATGACTGTACAACAGAGTCATTGGGCCACAAGGACACGAGGGAGAGGGCCATATAGGGGTAACGAGATGCCAGGAGACCAACGGATTCAATGTTTCATCGATTCGACCTCCAGTTGCCAATTTATGTCAAGTTGCAAGTCGCATAAAAAGGTCGTTCAAGGACAATTGGTCAATCTTGGTCTGGGAGCAAAAAACCAAACGGAGCGATGAAAGTGCATGCCGTCAGCTCCTGTAAGTGTGTATGGGAAATTTCGATGCGGGTAGACCACCAAAACTTGCTCGGTCTAGGGTTTTGCAGAGTTGACCCACCAATTCCAAATTTGCATTGAGGTGCACTGGGCAAAAAACTAGTTTAGGAAATGACTATACAATGGAGTCATTGGGCCATGAGGACATGAGGGAGAGGGCCGCCTAGGGGTAATGGCATGCCAGGAGACCAACGATTTTGACGTTTCATCGATCTGACCTCCGATTTCCGAGTTATGTCAAGTTGCAGGTCGCATGAAAAGGTCGTTCAAGGACAATTGGTCAATCTTGGTCCAGGAGCAAAAAACCAAAGGGAGCAATGAAAGTGCGTGCCATCAGCTCCTGCAAGTGTGTATGGGAAATTTCGATGTGGGTATACCACCAACACTTGCTCGATCTAGGGTTTTGTAGAGTTGACCCACCAATGCCAGATTTGCATTGAGGTGCACTCGGCAAAAAACTAGTTTAGGAAATGACCATACAACGGAGTCATTGGGCCACGAGGACATGAGGGAGAGGGCCACCTAGGGGTAATGGCATGCTAGGATACCAACGGATTCAACGGTTTGTCGATCCGACCTCCGGTTGCTGAGTTATGTCAAGTTACAGGCCACATGAAAAGGTCGTTCAAGGACAATTGGTCAATCTTGGTCCGGGAGCAAAAAACCAAACGGAGCGACGAAAGTGCTTGCTGTCGGCTCCTGCAAATGTGTATGGGCAATGTCGACATGGGTATACCACCAAAACTTGCTCGGTCTAGGGGTTTGCAAATTTGAGCCACCAATGCCAAATTTGCATTGAGGTGCAATGGGCAAAACCCTAGTTTAGGAAATGACTGTACAATGGAGTCATTGGGCCACAAGAACATGAGGGAGAGGGTCACCTAGGGGTAATGGCATTCCAGGAGACCAACGGATTTGACGGTTCGTCGATCCGGCCTCCGGTTGCCGAGTTATGTCAAGTTGCAGGTCGCATGAAAAGGTCATTAAAGGACAATTGGTCAATCTTGGTTCGGGAGCAAAAAATCAAACGGAGCGACGAAAGTGCGTGCCATCGGCTCCTACAAGTGTGTATGGGAAATGTCGACATGGGTAGACCACCAAAACTTACTCGGTCTAGGGTTTTGCAGATTTGACCCACCAATGCCAGATTTGCATTGAGGTGCACAGGGAAAAACCCTAGTTTAGGAAATGACTATACAACGGAGTCATTGGGCCACAAGGACATCAGGGAGAGGGCCACCTGGGGGTAATGGCATGCCAAGAGACCAATGGATTCAACGGTTCATCGATCGACCTCCGATTGTTAAGTTATGTCAAGTTGCAGGTCGCATGAAAAGGCCGTTTAAGGACAATTGGTCAATCTTGGTCCGGGAGAAAAAAACCAAACGGAGCGACAAAAGTGCATGTCATCAGCTCCTACAAGTGTGTATGGGCAATGCCGACGTGGGTAGACCACCAAAAATTTCTCGGTGCAGGGTTTTGCAGAGTTGACCCACCAATGCCAGATTTGCATTGAGGTGCACTGGGTAAAACCCTAGTTTAGGAAATGACTATACAACAGAGTCATTGGGCCACGAGGACACGAGCGAGAGGGCCACCTAGGGGTAATGGCATGCCAGGAGATGAACGGATTCGACAGTTCATCGATCCGACCTCCGGTTATCGAGTTATGTCAAGTTGCAGGTCGCATGAAAAGGCCGTTCAAGGACAATTGGGTTTACATACAAGCTAGGGCTTCTACAAACTAGTGCATAGCTTACAAACTAGGGTTTACTATACGAAACTAGCACTCTTACTACAATCTAGGGTTTTGCATACAAGCTAGGGTTTACATACAAGGTAGGGCTTCTACAAACTAGGGGTTAATGGTTGCAATAGGTTCATAGTCCCAAATTTCAACACAAATAGGGAGATCATTGAACACTTGTGCAACAATATAAGCTTCCTAAATCAAGCAACAACATGAGCTCAAGTACTCATTTACTTTTGCTAGTATCTCTTAACTAAGTCAACATGACATACTTATCATTTACTTTGGCCAGATAGTTTAGGACTAACAGTTGATTGTCCTAAGTTGATTGTACTATAGCAGCAAGAGTATATCAGTCCAATGTTATGTGGCTTTAGGTCTCCAAAATAGGGGTACTAGAATAGTAGAAGGGCTAGGATGATAGGCCGAGATAGTAGGGAATGTAATCTAGGCTTGGGACAAGGTTTAGGCTAGTAAGTGGGGACTGTTTATGACTACCCTAAAGTATACAACAGTAGCGAAGTAGAAATACCTCAGCATTAGGGTGTCTAGGGTCTTGGAACTAGGTCGTTAGGGTGTCTAGGGTCTTAGGTAAGTAGGCCAATCTAGTTTAGGTAGGGCTGAGGGTTCTTGCATGTCATTGGCTCTTGAAAGTGGGTATGGGAAATGCCAATGTGGGAAAAATACCAACACTAGCTCGGTGGAGGGCTCTGTAGAGTTGACCCACCAGTGTGAGATTTGTATTGAAGTGCGTTGACCCACCTCAACAACTTGCATCTAAGAGAAAAAAGTCATAATCCACAGATGCAACCTTGAGGTAAGTTAAGGAGGAGTTCCATTGTCACCTAGACACTAACTCCTCTTACTTTTTTTTGGTTCTACTTCTCACTCGATTAACGCACTTAAGTAGTAGAAAACCTAAGTAGTGTCATCTGTCTACTAGTTTTCCCTAGCTTCCTACTCGAGACATCACAATTAACAAATGTAGTGGTTCACCTAGTTGTTCACCTAGTTTCTAGTTTAAACCCTAGTTTGTGTTCTAAACCTTAGTTTTTAGGTTAAACCCTAGTTTACAGTTTAAATCGTAGAAGCCTTAGTTTGTAGTATAAACACTAGTTTGTAGTATAAACTCGTGTTTATAGTTTAAGCCTGAGATTGTGGAAAGCCTAGTCTGTAGGTTAAACCCTAGTTTCTACTCTAAACCATAGAAACCCTACAAACTAGTGCATAGCTTACAAACTAGGGTTTACTATACGAAACTAGCACTCTTACTACAGTCTAGGATTTTGCATACAAGCTAGGGTTTACATACAAGCTAGGGCTTCTACAAACTAGTGCATAGCCTACAAACTAGGGTTTACTACACGAAACTAGGACTCTTACTACAAGCTATGGTTTTCATAGAAGCTAGGGTTTACTACAAGCTAGGGTTTACATACAAGCTAGAGCTTCTACAAACTAGTGCATAGCCTACAAACTAGGGTTTCTTATACGAAACTAGCACTCTTACTACAAGCTAGGGTTTGCATACAAGCTAGGGCTCCTACAAACTAGGGTTTACTACACGAAACTAGCACTCTTACTACAAACTAATGATCTCAAAATCAAGACATACTAATGATCTTCAATCATTTTAGTGGTTAATGTATTCATTGCAATGAAACATTTTTACGATATATACATAACTAGCACAAACAAACATTCACATAATGCAATCAAGCATTTGTGCAAGATTCATGCATGCACATTCACAATTTGGACATTTACATAATATACTTATGCCCATTTACAATGCACACTCACAATTTGGACATTTACTTATGCACATTCACAATTTGGACATTTTCATTGTACTTGTTATTGATATTGACATGATCATTCATAATCTTAGGTTTTATTAAATGAAAATTTGGCATATATCAAGAACAAAAAATTGACATATTCATAAAAAACATGTACATGAGAAAATTGAGCATATATCAATATTCAATTACAAATAGTATAGTATTAAGAGTATGTAACATACCTCATCATTCTAGATCCCACCTACTATCATACAACCAAGCCCTCTGCATCATCTCTTATAAGCATGGTCTCCATTAGTCTCTCGTGCTCTGTATCTGGTAAGAAGTAGCGTACCTTCGATGAATTTCGTCTAGGCATTGTTCGTACCTGGATGTTTGTACCAATGATCAAGTTGGTAAAGTGGTACACACTCGCACCTGGTTTGTAATCCCTGTAAACATATCCGCCCCTCTTTCTTGCATTGTTGTCCTATGTCAAGTATTCACCTTTGACAACCATAGACCCGATTGGGAAGTGGTTGTTTTCATCGTCAGTCATGGACATATTGAGGGTTTGCTTTCCCTCTATACAACGTGCCAACAAGTAATCACGAGCCCATTCACTATCTTTTGAGGCAACCACTACGTATATGTGCCCTGCATAATATGATTGTAGGTATATGATCAAAATACTTTTTGTGTGATACAAGGCCGTTAATGTGCATTTTAAGATTACGTAAATAACCAAAAACATGTTAATGAAATGCATCATACCAGGTTGTACAAGGTCTGAGACATGATCAAAATCTGTAGAAATAGATGATTGGTCTTCTTCCAAAGGAGTTAACTCAACAATTGCACGTTGATCAAGTGGAAGTGATACACGATCCCATCCATCAACCCAATCTAATGATTCACACCCATCCCAGTCACCATCACAGCAAGGCCGGCAAAAACAAGCGAGTTTTCTAGTCCAAATTTCAAATACTGGGTTATCCGAGCTTCAAACCAAATGAAAGCCATGAGTACCAAGCACGGTCTTGCATTCCCATGCATGTGAACGATCTATGTCTACCACCTCCCAAAAAAATCTCTCTACATGTCTCTTTCTTGTGGATTCTACCAGCATAGCTAATTCCTCTCCCATTACTGACGTGCACCACCGGACTATAGATTGTGCATTTCAAATAGTAGATTATGTAGATAGTTTCAATTCCTCTCTTCGTAGTGCTGTTTTGACACATGCTCCGGCTCCATCATGCTCTCCTTTACCATGCCCAGTCTCGAAATAGTTCCACATATGTGGCACTTTGTGGTTTTTATGCAATGAACACAACCATTGAAATATGCGTGCATTTTTTAACTGACCAGCACATCCATCAGACCAAATCCAGTGTCGATCCATCTGTATGTTCCTTGCCTTCAAGTGATCATAGAGCATGATGAAGCAATGACGTACATAGTGGAAGTCATGGCACCTATCATCATTTACGTAGAAGTGATATTCCTTCAGAATTTCTCTTTGCTCTTCAGTGCTATTTGGGCCATGCCTATATGTGATATGGACCATCAAGGAAACCTGCTCAGAGTGATAATACTGACTTTGGATCTCATTTTGAGGTTGCAGAGTGTAGTTATTGACAAAATCAACTACTGAAAGTATTGTACCACGAGGAAATGTGTCTCTGCATACTCTAAACTTCTCATACTGCCATCATGCCAAGTGGACATGCTGAACATATTGACGTGTCTTTTCAATAAATTCCTTGACGAAGACACTAAATTGTACCTGTTGACACAAAATGATCTCAACATTAGTTTTTTTGGGCAAGTAATGATTGAAATGTAACTGTTCAAACATAAATTTATTGATATTTATGAAAACCTGAGATGTCACCAATTGTATCTTTTTGCTTTCTTTCCCTGGAACTATTTCATAGCTGATATATTTGAAAATTTTCATGTCTATTACCATATTGCCAAATTCACTGTCTCCACTCTCGTGCATACATTGGCTCAATAATCTCATTCCAGCACAGTTGGAGCATGTTCCATCCAAACAAGATTTTCCATAGTATGTTTTCCCCTTAGGCCTATTGCACATGATGCTATGAATGAATTCTCTTGATGAAGTCGGTGGTATTGTCAGGGAGCAATCATGCACATGGTTAGTATGCAACACACGACGAATGTATGAAAATGTTTCATAGTAATATTCATATTCTACATGATATCTAAAACAACAAGTGTTACGAAGAGTATTTATTCTAACATACCAGGGCTTACATTTCTCAAAAGATCTCTGCCCCAAGTTTAATTCTTTATGTTCATTCCTGAATCTATCGTTCTGTCTGTGTTATATCAAGAAGATGTTTAATATGCGGTTCATGATCCTTTGAACCCATTCTCAGTTTTAGTACATCCTTCCGATTTGAAGAAGGCCTTGTGTGATCATGCCAAAAACTATGCACTAGTCCCTTTACTACATCAACAAGCTTCATGTCACGACGTGGAAACCGACCAATAAAGGCCCAAAAATCTGTCTGATCGGTTGTGTCAAGATGTTCTCTTCTAATAGAATACCTACGGAGGGTTTTTACATTCAAATTAACTATTTTGCATGTAGGCTTGAGAAAACGAAGGAGCTTGGTGTTCTTATATACAATTGCTTGTGACAACACACGACGAGCCGCATTGCGGTCCTTTGAGCGTGTCTTCTTACCAATTTTACCAAAGGCATCTACTAAGATTTTAACTATATGAGAACTTGGTCCAAAATTCTTTACCATCTTTATCCCTAACTTTTTCCTAACAATATTCATGCTCCTAGATTTCAACAATGATAAAAATAATCTACATTTATCTCCATCAGATTTAGAATCAAAATATTTATCAAGTATCTGTTGAGTTTGATAAGCAATACTACATTTAGATAGCATACCTTCAATGGAATTGAGGAGACTTTCATCAACTTGAATACGCTTCAGAGTTCTTTGACGCGGTGTGCTTGCTAATTGAGGATAGGAGGGTGGAAGTGTACCATGTAGCGCATCACCAACACGAACTGGTGTTTCAGTTGTAGCTTGTTGTCCTTCATTCTCTTCCTGGTAGTTGGATGGTGGAAGTCCAATATTTTCTTTTTCAATAGTAGGCTCCATGTCGAACGCCTCTCTGACTTGCTCACTTGTATAACGACAAGAGGGGAACAAATTTTGTGTTTCTTCATGAGCTTGATCTTGATATTGTAAGTTATTGATTTGACTTGAAGTGGGAATTGAAACATCCCCTAATGAGCACCTACGTTTTGCTTGTTCAACAACTCTTGTGGAACTTGAAGGCCCCTCTAGTGAATGCTTTATTTTTTCTTGTTTTGGATTAATAGGATGAACCATCGTATCCTCTATAATTGGATTTGGATTAGTTTCCAAAGAAATCCTCTGATTCATCATGTCTAATTTTTTCTTTTCTTTCTCTTCTTCAATGACTTCTTGAGGTCTCTTCTTCCTTGATGATTTTCTTGCTCGGTTATGTACATTCCCCATCACCACAATGATCAATTCAATAAATTGTGTTTTTGCTACTCTTCAATTACAAGTTTTAGTGCTTTATAACTATAGATCCTTCAAGGTGCTTCAATCTTCCTTCTCAATAGTTCATATTTCTCATCAAAACAATGATGAATGAGAAAGTTTAGCTTTGGTGCTTTTCACTAGTAAGAAAATGAAAGTTAACTCATAAATTGTTCCTCGAATTGCTTCTTTTGTAAAATAGTGTATAAACAACATCACCATCAAATGGTCTTGAAGCTTGATATCTTATCTTGTGTGCTCAATTATAAACAAAATGAATAGCTCAAAATACCTTATTTTTTGTGTGTTCTTCAATTGAAGATTCTTCAATTTTTCTTATTATCTTCTTCAAATCTCATCACATAACCCAACACCACACTGATCAACCATGAAATATGTCCTCAATCTTGCACCTGCATAACCAAAAATTGATAGAGATGGTGTATGAATGGAAAAATTGTAATGGCGGGCTTGTTCTCTTTCGAAAAAATCGCGCAATATTATGAAAATGTTTGGACAGAGTTTTAAGATACTGTCAGATAAAGGCAGTTCTGGATAAAGACAGTTCTGTGTTTCTAACAGTCCATAACGTGCATGTGTTTTAGCTCTACATAACGCGCATGCGTTTTGTAGATCTATAACACGCACACGATATTAGTGACCAGAAAGAAATGTGTTTGGTGCACGGCTAAACCAACGAATACAATGTAGAATAAATAAATGTTTTAAATATTTACCCCCCCTAATGTATGTGGTCCATTAGATTAACCCACCACCCCTTACGTCTCTAGTAACCAAGTCTCTCTCTCTAATATCCCCCTCACTCTATCATCATCATGCTCATGGTCATCATCATCATCATAATGGCTTTCATCATCATAGTCATCATGCTCAACATCATCATCATCATCATTGTTTGAATCATCATCATTATCATGGTCATCATCATCATTGTTCATCATCATCATCATCATTGTCATGGTCATTGTCATCATGCTCAACATCATCATCATCATTGTTCATCATTATCATCATCATCATCATCATAGTCATCATGGTCATCATCATCATAGTCATCATGGTCATCATCATCATCATCATTGTTCATTATCATCATCATCATCATGGTCATCATCATCGTGGTCATCATCATCATCACCATCATCATCATTGTTCATCATTATCATCATTATCATGGTCATCATCATCGTAGTCATCATCATCATCATCATCATCATTCTTCATTATCATCATCATCATCATCATTATCATCATAGTCATCATGCCCAACATCATCATCATCATCATCATTGTTCATCATGGTCATAATCATTATCATCATCATCATCATCATTATCATCATAGTCATCATGCTCAACATCATCATCATCATCATCATTGTTCATCATCATCATCATCATCGTGGTCATCATCATCATCATCATCATCATTATCATCATAGTCATCATGCTCAACATCATCATCATCATCATTGTTCATCATCATCATCATCATCGTGGTCATCATCATCATCATCATCATCATTCTTCATTATCATCGTGGTCATCATCATCATCATCATGATCATAATCATCATGCTCATCATCATCATCATCATCATCATCATTGCCATGGTCATTGTCATCATGCTCAACATCATGTCATCATCATCATCATCATCATCATTGTTCATCATGGTCATCATCATCGTGGTCATCATCATCATCATAGTCATCATCATCATCATCATCATTGTTCATCATGGTCATCATCATCGTGGTCATCATCATCATCATAGTCATCATCATCATCATCATCATCATCATCATCATCATAGTCATCATGGTCATCATCATCATTGTTGATCATGATCATGATCATCATTCAAGTCATTATCATCATCATCATCATAATCATAATCATAGTCATCATGCTCAACATCATCATCTTCATCATCATCATCATTATTCATCATTATCATGGTCATCATCATCATCATTATTCATCATTATCATGGTCATCATCATCATGGTCATCATCATCATTATCATCATCATGGTCATCATCATCATCATCATCATCATCATTGTCGTGGTCATTGTCATCATGCTCAACA
>LPNX011041821.1:32726-47675 GCA_001517045.1 Pseudotsuga menziesii | reverse complement strand
AACATTTATCATGCACAGATGCAATCATCTATCATACACAGCGGAAACATCATACATTTAAGCCAGCATTTATTCAACATGTTCATTTCATATTCATTAACAGAAATTACAGTTGCAGAAGTAAAATGGACAGATCACTTATCTTATGAAGAACTCCTTCCGCAACTAGCTATGTTGCTGCAACGTTCCACCCAACCATAGGCCAGCGTGCACCTCTCAGCAGCGCTGCCACCCCCNCAGTTGCAGAAGTAAAATGGACAGATCACTTATCTTATGAAGAACTCCTTCCGCAACCAGCTATGTCGCTGCAACGTTCCACCCAACCATAGGCCAGCGTGCTCCTTAACCTCTCAGCAGCACTGCCACCCCCGAGCTGGGCATGATTCTCCAAGGAATAAGGGAACAAGCAGGCTTACACATAGCCAGGGATACACAAAACACCGCCAAGCCAATACAGTTGGGTTTATCAGGCCATTAGGGAGTTAGAGAAGGCAGATTGCTAAGCTGGTGAGCTCATTACAGAGCTAAGGACACCTACACTAGAACTACCCTAACCTCTAAGACACCCATCCACACCCAACACAAGGAATCAATCCCTTCTCTACTACACAGTCCCTCAGGCCCTGCATTCCCTTCCAGTGCTATTCAGGGGTGATGGAGAAGAAGGCCAACCCTCTAGCTCTGTCTGTGTGGTTCCAGCCACCAGGTTTATCAAGCAAAACTAAGCCAACATCCCTGCTCCTCTCATAGTCCGAAGACCAACAATTGCACGTATGTAATCAAGTCAACTGTCAAAGATTAAATAGGGAAAACGAATTATGAGTCATTATTGGCCCTATCATGGCTAAAATGACTCTCAAGCGAATTTACAACAGCCCCCAGCATGTAAGGAATACCACAACCAACACAACCACCAACGTGGAAAAACACAGCCCATCCTGGGTAACGAAANTTCCAGCCACCAGGTTTATCAAGCAAAACTAAGCCAACATCCCTGCTCCTCTCATAGTCCGAAGACCAACAATTGCACGTATGTAATCAAGTCAACTGTCAAAGCTTAAACAGGGAAAACGAATTCTGAGTCATTATTGGCCCTATCATGGCTAAAATGACTCTCAAGCGAATTTACAACAGCCCCCAGCATGTAAGGAATACCACAACCAACACAACCAACAACGTGGAAAAACACAGCCCATCCTGGGCAACGAAATCGCCAAGAAAACATACACAGACCGAGTTGGGGAAGAAATTACAGTCTCCCAGCCTATGGGTGAGCATGAGCAACAATGCAGAACCCAAAATCGTCCCGTGAGTACAGGATACGGCCACACTATTCACCAATCCGCAGAGGAAAACTGCTGCGTGGGTAAATCCAGCAAAAACCTGTTCGTGAAGACCAAAACGGGAAGCAATCCCTNCCGTGAGTACAGGATACGGCCACACTATTCACCAATCCGCAGAGGAAAACTGCTGCGTGGGTAAATCCAGCAAAAACCTGTTCGTGAAGACCAAAACGGGAAGGAATCCCTCTGTGTGAGAATGCACAACAATGGAGAGGACACGAATTTGTAGGAGAAAATCGCGTGGGTCAAAACCCATGGAAATTCCTATGCATGAAAACAGTGAGCGGCCAAATGGGAAGTGCATGAAGGTGAACAGCTNCACGAATTTGTAGGAGAAAATCGCGTGGGTCAAAACCCATGGAAATTCCTATGCATGAAAACAGTGAGCGGCCAAATGGGAAGTGCATGAAGGTGAACAACTACCAGGAAGACGCGAATTTTCAGTGCGTGGGTGCTCAGCAACTCGTGGAGAGGAGAAGAATGTCTGCGTGAGAGGTGATAGTCGTTTTTCCTTTCCATTCATAAGTCAACTATGGGTGGAGTGTGCATGGAGGCATGGACTGACAGTCCTGCCACCCCACTCCAAAAACAATTAACTGCCATAACTTCCCTCAGCTACCAGCAGAAATTATTAACTGGAGGTGGTTGGGAATAAAACAAAGGAAGATGACACATGGGTTTTTTTTTCCTTTTTGGGTCAAGATTGACAAATTCCCCCCACATCCTCATCCTTGGGAAAATCATGCCCCTTTCGATTTAGTTGCCGCAATCGTAGCTGGTCGGGTTCATTTAATTAATTATAGATGCATATTTACATGATGACCAATATAGTATATGCCGCATGCCCCGACATACCGTCGGTGACAAAATTTAAATCCCAAAACATAGCATGACCGATCAATGGTGGGGCCTTGGCCTTTAGCTCCACACTAGGATCATTTACAATTTATACATCATATACATCCAATGCAATGGGGTCAAAACCGGGACATTACAAGCATGAGGGGAAGAACCCTCAACATCCAAAAACCTAACCCTAGGAGATGATCCATCATAATGTTTGTGACCCCAAGGTGGTTAGTTGAACAACCAACTTCTTGGGGGTCATAACTTTTGCATACAATCTATATTTGTGGAACTATGTAGACCATTAGAAAGATCTAGCCAAAGATTAAAATACTAGATTAGGATTAGATATGAGACTATAGCTATAGTTTGGGATGTTGTGAGACCAAAATACATCGTTTAGGGCCTCAAAATGGCCCCAGAAGTTTAGGACCCCAAAAACCATAGAAAAACAACTTGAAATTTGTCAAAATAGAAAACATTTTTGAGCTAGTAGAATAGGTGGGGGGACACCGATATCCATCTCGAATATTCCTCCCCCCTATAAGAAACAATGGTATCCATTGTGTTGAGTTCCATCATTAAATGGGGAAAATTATGTTTGACTTTACTCCTAGTGAGCCACTTACCTTGGTGGAGTAACTACCCTACTTTAACAACCCGATATAGTTGGATCTTTTGTTGGAAGGTTCCATTAACCTTTTTGTCCATGAACCGATCAGTGGTTGTTTGTTCCATGCAGTGATGGTTCAGCTCTGTAGGTGTCAACTGCTCTACCATTTCTGATGTGTCCAACAATAGTGAAAAATATAGGCAAAGGAGCTCCACATTAATACTGGGTGCAAACCGGTGAATGAAGGAATGCTTAATTCAAATTCATTTTCACTGACTTCCTTGGTGATGGTGTACCACCCATATCGAAGTGGACAAATCTTGTGACGGGTTCTTGTAAGCCTCTCTTTCTGCAAATGCAAGCAAACTTTATCACCCACCTAAAATTTGTGTGGAGCCCGATCTTATCATGTCCTTACTTGTGATTGGTATTGGTTTTTTCAAAAATGTCATTGTCCTATTGGCAGATGTGTTGGATTCATTTAATAAATCTAGTGTCCTTCTTATCCTCCATTTGAGCATGGACATATTCCTCTTGTGTCGATCCAATGGGAAGAGCTACATCAATTGGTTCCACTGGTTGGAACCCTAGGCACACCTGAAAAGGATCGTGGCCACTACAGATATGAAGGGTATATTATAACTATGCTGAACATATGGAAGACTCTCATCCCATTTGTGGAGATGTTTAGAATTGTATATTCTCATAATATGCACAATCATCCGGTTGACTACTTTTGTTTGTCCATCGATCTGGAAGTCGATTTGGTGAGCTTGGTATCCATCAACACTAGTAGAAAAATGAGTGATAAATGACCAGATGACTAAAACTTTTGGTCACCATGTCAAATAATTGACTAAACTACCAAAAACGTTGGTCCCCACAATGCTTTTAAATGAAATATGACCAAATTCTAGCAATTTTAGTTGATCACAACTAAAAATAACTAAAATCATATGACTAATTCAGTCATGGGATATAAAATATTATTAATTTAGTCATGAGATAAAAAAAATACAACAATACATTAGAATATATTGCTACATGTACCATACAGTGGTATTTGTAGATACATATATCGGGACAAAGTGCCCTAATTTAGTAGGAAGGAAATGTGATAATGAAGAGATATAAAATCCATACCTAGTTGTAGTTCTTTTGGTTTTGAGTGTTCACTCTCCTATCCATATTGTGCTCCAATACCCAAATGCATTATATGTTGTAGTAGTTGGGTAAGAAGATCATTGACTACCTATATGTATCTACATATGTAAAATAGAGTAGGAGTACATAATACAATGAGGATGATAGTATGACCAAAAATATTAGAAGATAGAATCATAGCAGTGTAGTGGGGCTCACTGTCGTGGGATGAAATCAATAAGACTAGAAAATTGCAGGATGGAATTTCGTTACACTATGTGATTCTTATTCCCTTGTAGCTCATGTGGCCCTAGTAAGTTTGCATTTTACATAACCCATTCCATTCAAAATTAGTTTCTATTGAAAAATTTGAACCTTGTACTTCTTTGAATGAAAGCTTTAGCTTAGTTAATATAAGCTGATGATGCCGACAATTAGAAAGACAAAGGAGGTGGTGATTATGACAATGATGTTGACGTTGATGGAAATGGTGGTGATGATGACTATGAGAGTTTTAATAACCCCTACATCACTAAATCCCCAACCCCATCAATGAAGTCACAATCTACATTGTTATGAACAACATTGTTAAAATCAACATCATTTTATTATATTATATTAAATATTTATTTCATATTATATTATATTAATGTCACACTAATATAATAATATAGTTAATAATATATAATATTATTATCTGATTCCTATAATTAAATATAGTTAAATATCTATTAAACTCAACAAGACATTATGGACAAACCTATCACTATCCATCCCTAAAAATTGACTCAATAGAGAGAGAACCCATTTCGATGCTTCATTAAACAAGTCAATATCAAGGGGGAAAGGCTCATTTTCAATAGAAACTTTAGGTTTAAGTATTTTTGACAAAAAGGATTGATTTTTCTTTCTTGTAGCATGCCTATATAGTTCAATTACATTTGTTATAGCATGATTGTCCACACCTGATACATCATGCTTTGATGGCCTTTCTTTGTCCCTATGTAGACTCATTTAATCGCATTTGCTCAAGATTACCCTCATGCTCCAGTGGAATCCCTAAAAACACATTTTTGAATATACGTGCAGCAGAAGTTTACAATGCACGTATACGCATCTTGCACCACTGTCACCCACATACATCAGGTTTTATGTTAAGAAAATGAAAATATTTTGAGTTTTCCTCATCAAGTAATGAACAAATTGATCCTTGGCATTCCATATGTTGGGAAATGCTATGATTTGATCATTCATTCCCATTGAGGGTCTATATATTGATCTATTATGAAGCATTGAAGGAGGAGAACTTTGGAGAGAAAAGATACTATAGAAAAATTGTACCCCATTCTTCTATGCTTGGGTCTATATCCCTTTTTCCTTGAAGCGGCCATTAGTTCTCTTTCCCAATCGTTATTTTGTATGGGGGATTGAAGTTGTGGATGTCCAAGTGGAGGGACACAATTTCTTCATTTCAAGGAGGTTCTAACAGAGGTTTTCATTTGTATCTTTGTTTATATTAATATAAATACCCATTTCTCATCCATTACATGTGTAATTATGAATGTTTGTATCCATGGATATAATTACTTTGTTTACATGTTGGAATTCTATATGCTAGATTAGACTCTAACACTTTTATATATCATGCTTGTATATATTGTTGTTGTTGAGGACAATGTGTAGTGACAAGTTTGATTGAAATTTCAACGGGGATCTTCTTTGTACATCTAGAATAAGGTATGAGTCTCATCCCTTAGTGTTAGTTTCATTTATATATCTAGCATGCTTTGAAATTGATTTATTTATGGTGCCATTATGTCTATTCTGGTCCACGCCAAGCCATAGGAACTTTTCTCTGTAATAGAATCGAAAACTCTACTAGGGATTTCCTTTTTGTTGGGGTTTGGGTTCATGTTTTGCTTGATTTTTTCTCTTCTTCTCTTCTTTTTTTGTGCCACATTTAGTAGTTTGTTAATTCATTGGTAGTCACGTGAAGTGGTTGAACCTTGGCTTACTTTTTACCACTATTTCCTTTGTATATGCAGGTAATAGAACTCATAGTCATGTGTATACTCAGGCTATAGTACATTCAGTCCCGTATATACATTCTTCTGCCTTGAACATTTGCATACATCTCCCTTTTTTCTTGGGATTTTGATGTGTGAATGTGTTGGGTGGTTTGTGAGTGTGGTTGAGTGTTCTTGGCCCCCCTATGGTACATGTTGACTTCTTATGTTGTGGCTGGAGACCTCTTTTTCATTGATTTTTACTTTGAAGTTTGTTCTTGTCATTTTATCCTTTTTGTTGTATTATTAGTGCATTTTCCTTCTTAGTATCAGTGTCTTGTTTGGCTTGTGTTTTCTACATGTTGCAAGTTCTGAGAGTTTGTAGGGTCTTTTATTGCATTTATAGTGAAAATGCAAATTTTTTTTTATCTTTGCATGTTTATTGCATTGTGCATATGCATTTATTTGGTACATGCATTAGGTTTGCTTAGATGAATCTAGTGGTTAGGCTTTCATATAGGAAGTATTTCATTGGAATTTGAAAAGGAATGAATTTTTGTGAATTACATGTAGTGGCATACCCCATTTTTCATGTTTAAAAACAGTGTTGCACTTGACATTGCTTTTTAGGTGTGCATATTTACTTCATTAGTGAGTCACAACATCATTGGTTACACATTCATTACCATTGAGTAATTACAGCCACTAAAATTAATGCTTAAATTAAAATTCGTTACATGATTTTATTTTATAGGTTGCACCAATAAGTTTAGATTGTATAGTCTTGGAATAGGGTGTCATGAGTAAATTTTTCCAAGACTACCAAACAAAGAAATTAGGTGTTTGTCCATGTGAGAATTGAAATCCTTGGTATAATTGGTGTTCTTAGGAGGATTCTCTTACACGGGAGTTAAAAATCAGGCATCACAGACATTAGCAGTGGGGATATCCCCTTGCTAGTTTCTATTGAGCACCGAAGATATTTCCAAGATCTTATTCATATCTGGGGGATTTCGACATAACTTTGGTGCTTTCGAGATTCAGGATTTTTTACCCTTCCCATACAGTAGATCCCTCCTATGGATTTTTGTCATGAGCCTTACTTATATAGAGGTGACCTTAGTTTCCTTACCTATGTATCACAAGGGGTACTTGCAGATGTTATTTTGTGAGTGTCATAGCCATGTACGGGTCAGAAAACATAGTCGCTATATGTGTTGAAGCTGAGGGACATTGTAATTGATTACACACCCCTACTTGCAATGTATGGGAGTCTTGGGCCTCTTGTAGGAGAGCCATACCTACTGCATTTGGGAGCTCACTTATCCTCCCTCTTTACTTTTTTTTAGTAGACCTAATTTTACGCAAAGGTGTGCTCATTATGCACTAGTTTTACTTAGGGATCGTAATTAGTTGAGTCTTGGTTATTTTTTGGAGTCATTGTCGATCTATTTGCGGCACTCCACCGATCTCAATGTCTAGAAGGATTATTTCCTTCTGACTCTCCCCCTCCTCGTTGGAAGAGGATCTCGCATTATAGGAAACATTTTTCACATTGTGATTTGAAAATGGTTCTCACCATGAGTACTACATCATATTCCTCAGAGTTCCCTCCATATTCATCATTTGGAATAGGGGGAGGAACCATTTAGATACCTAGAAATCTAGTTTATTCCAACCCTCATGGGGTTGGTACTTCCCATACTACACAACCCCATTTTTCAGAATTTACAATTGTCCATAGGAAGTTTTCCTCGAGAAGGTTGAGTGTCGCGACTCAACCTACTCCCTCTAGCACAAGTCCTTTTACGTTCGACATGCTATACATCACTACTACTATCCCACCACCCACTTGAGGTCCTAGTGTTGACCTTGGTGTTGGAATGGGAGGCATGACAACCCCTTACCATGTGCATCAATTCGGTAGTAGTCATATTCCACTCTTTACTATATTTGTGGGAGGATTTTCACTCCCCTCATATAGTATTAACATTATTTTTCACTCTCTTGGGGGTAATATTGGATATATGAACGTTGGGGCCACATCCTACATTCCTTATTATGCCCCATAATCCACTACGCTGAGTCCTTCGAATTCCTTTCTTATGACACACCCTCCCTATGTCTCGCACGGTCCCTAAGGAAGTCTGTCTCTGTTTAACTACATTGTCCCCTCGTCATCTGGTGTAGTTGTCTCAAGAGGTTATGCACCTCCCCATATTCTTAGGGGTCAATTAGTTTATCAGTCGTATAACTATGGTTATATGGTTCCTCCTTCCTAAGGAATACCTCATTGCCATATTCTTGTGCAACCTTATATGGGCCATATGGGAGGTGGTTATTATCTGACTTGTCAAAGAGATGACCTTTATCAGATTCAACCCTATGTGAACCAATCCTTTCAGGTGAAATCCAATCTAATGCCATAACCTAGGACGCCCTTTTTGAATACCTTAAATCTGCTTGACCTTTCGAAGTTCACTAATGACCCTGTATGTCATGATCTGATATGGTCAATTGTTCCCGCCAAACTTACTATGCACACTCTGAAGTTTGAAGGAAAGAATGGCAAGAACCTTGGAGAGCATGTGACTACTTTCAACCTATGGTGGTGTTTGAAATATTTGAATCATGATTATGTTTTCTTATGATTGTTTCAATGCCCCCTCACAGCTCCTGCCATGAAATGGTATATAGAGCTTCCTGGGGGCACATATCAGATGTTTAACAATTTATACTTTACCTTTCTCAACCACTTTTAGCTTCTAGTACACTATGATGATAGTGCAGAGCTCTAGTTGTCATTTCAGCAAGATAAGGCCACCCGTATCTTTGATCATATTCAAGAGTGTCAAAGACGGGAGAGGTTGATTAAGGCCAACATTCCACCCAATTTTTTATTGGAATAGTTAATGAATTCTTTATTACCATACATCATGAAGGATGTCTAAACATCCAAAGTGACTAAAAAGGAACATATTATCTTTAGAGACCAAAAGTTGGATTTGATTTATGCTCAATCTCGGATTCTAATATGATATTTCCTTGATGCACTACAATCAAAATTTTATCCTAAGTTCAAACCTAGGACACATTCAGATGGAATTGTTGTCTCCACAAGTACCAAAGTCATAGACCATGTTACAAATAAAATGAAATTTTTTTCTATTGAGTATTCTTTTACAGGATAGGCCACGACCTCATCTACTCCCACCCAATTAGAGTATGTAATATCTATGCACTAATCATACTAGAAGGGTAACCAACAACAAAAAAGGAAGAGAGGGAAGAAATAATAAATGAGGTGGGAATAGAAAGAGGATCAAAATGATGTCAAGAAAATAGATAATGTTATGAGGGAAAATAATCCTAAGTGGAAGGTGAAATTATCTTTCAATATTTGTGGGGGATACCATATCGCATACTTGTTCCCTCCTATTGGATTTTCCTTGAATTTCATCACACATAGACTAATTGTGTTGATTAACCTTTTTCCTCATAATTAGAATATGGATTTGAGGACCATAGACACTCGAAGCAGTTATAGTGGTCATGATTGCATCAACATGATAACATTGAGACTCGTTCATGAGACTATGGTCCATCACAACCCAACATGGGTAAGGAGCCTGCACCTCCTTAAATTTATTTGCAGATTTATAAGCCTAAAGTTGTGCCATGCATGCCTAAAGGCGTCCTAAAGAATTTGGGAGATAATCCTAATGTTTGATCTGCCCAATATTATTATATTGTTGATGATTTGGTCCAAACTCTTTGTGCAATGTCAGCTCTTGAAGTTCTTCATACTTCTCCTTCACAAAGGAGATCGTTGTTGTCTTGTCTTCGACTGGTTGACCCTAATGCCTCCACAATGGTTAGATTATAAACTCATGATGTACAAAATCTCTTTCCTTACCATGTGTCTTTCTAAGTCCATATGGAGTGTTTAAATTTTTGGAATAATCAAAACCCATCCCAAGGATTAGGATAAAATAATTAATCTTTTTTATTAATTTCCTAGATCATATACTAGCTAGTTTACACCCAAACCCATTTTTGAGCTAAAAATTTCCCAAAATACCTCCTAGAATGAGTTATAAATATCATGGATAATATTATGACAACTCTGCATTCTTCCTATATTGGTAAGTGCACAGTTCTTCTTTTTCAGCAGTTTCCAAGTTTTCTGTAGTTTTAAGGAAAAAGCTAAAGCTAGTTTTAACGTAGACTGCCTTCTTTTTTTTGCACCAACTCAATTCCCTTATTTTCCGCATATAAAATAATTATAAATTATAATTTCCATAACTTATGAGTTGTATATATTCATTCATAAAATTTGTGAGTATCTTGACTGATTTGGAAAGTGCTTTATGCACCTGTGGGGGATTTTGACTAGTTTAGTAAGCCTTCTTTTGTATTGATTTGAATAGAAACCTAATGATTTAGAGTCCTTGGAGTATCTACTTTATGATAATCCTACATATATTTAATGATGGCTTGTTTAAATTATTATCATCAACATTTTGTGGATTATCACATATTCAGTCTCCTTCTTGAGTGTTTCTTGCATATTTTCAAGCAATTTTGTGAGTTTAATTGTTCTAAGATTGGGATAAATTTCCACATGGAATCAGGGCTCCCTTAGTATTTTTATTGTTCTCCTATTCAATTTCTTTTCAGGGTTGAAATCACTCACTAGGAGTGCATGACGTCTAGTCAAAGGCGCAGTTGCTGAAGAATGGATCAATCTCAACCAATCATCTTGACTCCATTCAATTACCTGGAATGGAAGGTAAGGATGGAGATTATGGTGAGGATTAAAGGAATATTTAGTGTAACCATGGAAACTGAATATGGTCCTCATGTATCAGTAGATAATATCAAATGGCATAATAGGAGAGATGAGGTGTATGCTCTCTTATGTCTCAACATTTCTAGAGACCTTCTATTTCATCTTGATGGTATTTGATTACCCAATGAAGTATGGGAGAAACTTCAATATTTGTTTTGGAATAATGATAGGATGGTAGGTTATGAAATAGAGAATGAGTTGATAGCACTAATTCCAATAATCTTCAAATCCTTACAAGTCTACTTCTCGAAATTCAAATCATTGGTTTTGCAACTAAAACAGTGTGGGATTGACAAATAATATGAACAACTAATATTGGCCATCCTTTCAAAGCTTGGTCCTGATTACTCAATATTTTTTTCATCCTTCCATGCCACCAATTTGCAGCTCCAAATTGGAATATTCCTTCACTAACATATTTCATGTAGTCCTTGACACAAGAGCAAGAAAAATTGATCTTTATAGGCACCATCAAATCTTCCAAAGATCAATATTTGGTTGGTAGATATTCCAAGGTGAATTCTAAATACAAGAGGAAGGATAAAAATCCTTTAGTTAAAAAAGGAGACAAGTCCAAGTCTATGGAGGATTCCTCAAAATCCAAGAAGAAGAACTTTCAAAAGAAGAAAGGTAAATGTGAAGGTAGCACGTGCACATACTGTGGTAAGGGATTTCATCCTAAGATCTATTGCATGGAGAAACATATTGGTATGCTTACTCAATTTCTATAGAAGAAAAACATATCCCTCCCTAGTGGAGCAAGCAAGAAGGAAGGAGGATCCATTTTCGAATACCAAGAGAGAGTACATGCCCTGGTTTCAAGTATTGTAAGATCTCATTCCTTTATCATCAATTCTAGTGCTTCTACGAACATGGTTTACAAAGGAATCCTTCTCATATCTTGATGATTCGAAGGGTCCTAATATTTTGTTGGGATATAACACAGAAACTAAAACTAATGGTAAAGGTAGCACTAATTTTGACCATGGTTCCTTCAATAATGTTTTGTATGTCCCAGACCTTTCTTCTAATCTCTTGTCAATCTACCAGATGACCCACACTGGGTCTCTTAAGAAGGTTTTTTCCTCTCTCAATGAAGTTGAAATGTCTTATATTTTGAATGGTAGATTCATTGCTAAAGGTTTTATGGATCATATTTCTAACCCTACAAAAAAATTGAATTTTAGGGGTGGTTAACTTCCACCTCGAAAATTCGCTTTTCGGGGCAGTTTTTACTTTGGAGGTGGTCTTTACAAAAACGCCCCTAATAGCACAAACTCTAAAAGTTTTGACTTTTAGGGGAGGTTATAGAAGATATAAAAACTTCCCCTAAAAGTTACTTTTGGGGGAGTTTCTAACCCACCCCCCCCAAAGTGACTTTTGGGGGCGATTATAAACCCCCCAAAAAGTGAATTTTGGGGGAGATTCTAACCCCCCCCCCCAACAAAAGTGAATTTTGAGGGTGGTTGTAAACCCCCCTCATAGACACCTATCGAGGAAGTTCCAAATCCCCCAAAATTTCCTATTAAAAATCTTTGGGGGAGGTTACAAACCCCACTCATAGGTATTTACGGGGTTGATTACAAACCCCCCTTGTAGGTACCTATGGGGTTGGTTACAAACCCTCCTCATAGGTACCCATGGGAGAATTTACAAACCCCCCTCATAAGTACCTATGGGGGAAGTTACAAACCTCCCTAATAGGTACCTACAGGGGTGGTTGTGAACCACCATCGTAGCTACGTACGAGGGTGGTTCAACCCCCTCCCCCCCATTAAAAGTGTTTATTACAAAAATTTGGGGCCAGTTGTAAACCCCCCTCATAGGAACCTATGCAGGTGTTTCGGAACCCCCACTAAAACTGTTTATAAACTTTTTGGGGTATTTATAAACCCCCCTTGTAGGTATCTACAGGGGCGGTTCAAAACCCCCCTTAAAAGTATTTATTACAAAACTTTGCGGAAGTTATAAACCCCTCTCGTAGGTAGCTATAGAGTCGGTTCAAGCCCTCCATAAAAATATTTACAAACCATTTTATGGGTTGTTATAAACCCCCCTCATAGGTACCTACAAAGGAGGTTCGAAACCCCCCCCTAAAACTCTTTATAAACCTTTGGGTGCAGTTATAAACCCCCCTCATAGGTACCTACAAAGGAAGTTAGAAACACACCCTAAAAATATTTACAAACCTTTGGGGGAGGTTATGAACCCCCCTCATATAAACTTATAGAGGTGATTTTGAACTCCCCTCGTTGTAACATACAAGAGATTTTTTGAACCCCCCTTGTAGTGACATATGAATTTAGTTTAGAACGCCTCTCATAGTCACATATGAAGTCAGTTTAGAACCCTCCTCATAGCCATAACTAATCATAATAAAATATATTTTATTGAAAATATCAATATTTCAATATCATTAGGAAATGAAGGAATCGAACCTTCAACCTCCTACTTGTAAAGCAGGTGCTCTTCCATTGAGGTAGAACCCTTTAAGAATTGGGGAAAGGGGCAATATTAACACCAAGATTGCATCATTTGTAATTCTAAGAAAATACTAATAATCCCGACATTGTTTCTGACTCGAGAGACCTAAGAATGTAGTTAAAATGGATCTAAATTTATTTAGATATATGCAAACCACTTCAAATTGTATGGATCTGGCCTTCTTTAGATAAATTCTAACCACTTCAAATCCTATGATGTTATCAAGATAATGTATATGTATGCTAGGAAATTCACATTTAGACTCTCAAACATATAATTATACATCCAAATGGCCTCAATTTAACATTTAAAAAGAAGAATATTATGCCACCCAGGAATATACTTAGTTTTCTTAATTATGATCGTGCCACTATACAATGCACAAAGTAACAGCGAATAAATGCATCTTGCAGCTTTGTAGATTTGAATCTTATTTTTTTTATGATAAAACATTGTATATAATTTTACCTTTTGTGTAGCGAGCTTAAGCTGGGAAGAATAGGCGCCCATGTTCTCCTTGTGGCTTAGGAGGCCGACACCAGTTGCTAAAAAATTATCAATATTCAGAGTCAGTTTGCATACAATTCCAGTAATAGAAGTCTATATCTATCTTCTTACAATGTTTAAGGCTCATTTGATTTGATAATCAGTTTTCTAGTCTATTTTTTCCAAAAAGGAATTTTAAAATATAAAATTAAACAACAAGACAAATTGGAGGGGGTATAGCTTGTCTTTCCCTTTCAAGACTTTGGTTAATTGAACGAAAAAAGAGAATATGGAATTCATCTTTTACCACAATCTCAGAGATATGTGTTATAGAAGTTATGATATTAGTTTTTCTAGCAAAACGATAGGGTTTATTGACCAAGTTA
Organism: Pseudotsuga menziesii; assembly: GCA_001517045.1. Lineage (NCBI taxonomy): Eukaryota > Viridiplantae > Streptophyta > Pinopsida > Pinales > Pinaceae > Pseudotsuga > Pseudotsuga menziesii. Next base: position 33,516 of record LPNX011041821.1, on the reverse strand, counting down.
CATATGGCACATATTTAAATACAACCTATACAACTAGTATTGGGTTGAATGCGCTCATACTTCAAATATATATCTTATTGTTTTCTTTCCTCTTTAAGGCCTTTGTCTTGCTAGGATATTTAAGGATTTTGACTTGTTAGGCTATTTAATGCCTTTAGTTTGTTAGGACAAAAAGTATAGATAGCGCAAGTCTATTTCAACAATCATCAAGACTAGTAGGTATTTGTTAGCGAGCAGATGAGTTTCAAAGTCACATCTGGCACACTCTAGAATACAATTAGTGTGGAATGCAGACATAATTCCAAAATATATTTTGTACGATTAGTATCGTTTGATTTGATGATTAGCTTTCACCTCTAATTTTGTCAACAATAGTAAGTGCTTTTTGGAGGCTTTCACAGGCGTTTGGTTTATTAAGCCAAAAACTATAAAATATGACATTAGTTGGATTCCACAATCTTAGAGATATGTGGTCTATAATTTATGTTATGAATTGTGCTAATAAAGATTTTTGGGTTTCATAAAATTTATTTATCAAGTCATATACAACCCACAGGGGGTTCATTAGGGAGGAAATATCATATCATGTGCATTCATATTGTGAGTTTGAATACTCTTAAAAACCTCAAAAATATATTTCTGTGTACTAAAGGTTCAAGGGGGATTTTTAATTTGACATAGTAATATAAATATTGGGGGTTATTTTATTTGCGTGGGATGAGCAATAAAATTCAAATAATTGGATGCATTCATATATATAACTTCTTCTTCATATATTTCAAGGTCTCCC
>LPNX011041821.1:17347-32680 GCA_001517045.1 Pseudotsuga menziesii | reverse complement strand
TATATATAAGAATATATATATATATAAGAATATAGCTCACAATTACCAAATACAATGCATGTGTTGTTTGATGTTCAACATCAAACAACACATGCATATATATTAATTTTTCTCTTCACACCAAATATCAAAGTGGTATCTTGGCTTGATTAAAAAGGGTATGTAGTATTTAAAGTCTGATTTTTAATCCATTAAAGTAACCATTGTTTATAAAATAACAAATCTCCATGTTATATGGGAATGCCATTTAATTTATTTTAAGAATGAAGAGCATCAGGTCTAATTTTGAAATAATTTTGACTTGTATAGATAGAGTAATGAGATTCAGTTGTTGTGGAAGAATTTGTGTTTGCTAAACTTAGAATACTTTGAGCATAAGAATATATTTGCACAAAATTTATCCAAATAATAAGAATATTATTTTACCATATTTTACTATGCATATATTAAAAATCACATACAAATAGCTTAAAAAAGAATATACAAATTATACTTAACTTAAAATCGATTGGAAATGAGTTAAATTTCAATTACTTTGGATTCCTTCCCTTTTTCAAATAACAAATCTTCCTGAATCTTCCCAAAACATAATGATATTGCCTCCTTCCTTCATACAACTGGAAAAATTTGTACAGTTTCAACTCTATGGTCTTCTTTCTTGAGTCACGTGTCCTCCTTTGTGCAATGAGAAAAATCCAATCCAACATTCCAACTAGATATAACCCAAGAAAAAGGAACCAAATGTTGTTAATTCCCTTGATTGCAAGAATAAAGGTAGAGGAAGTGGAGGCAATTCATTGCATCTTATGAATAACCCAAATCCAAGCTATGCACATGATCATATGGTGTTAATGGAAAGTAAGATGATTTTTTCTATGCTCATTTGGATTCAAACATCAATGTTGTTTGTTTTGATAGGAAGGTAGGAAAGTCCATCAACAATAGGGTTTCAACTTTGAATTTTTATGGATTTTAATTTATTAAGATTATAGAAAACATGAGCTCTCTATGTCTATACTTGTATTTACATGATTTAAAATTGCTAGATTGAAAGGTTGTGGAGTGAAAAATCCACAATTCACAGCTTTTCTAAGTATTGCACGGACTATTGGACTATTTGTACTTTACATTATTTGTCACATTGATCTCTTGACTGGGTTTCCTTTTATGCATTTTTCCTTCCTAGTTACTATTTCATTGGGTCTTCCACTATCCAACACTACAAATTGATCAGTTTCCTTTGTAATCCTAGTGGGATCATTATTAACGTTATACTATTATTTTATTTAGCATCCTATTTACTTATACTAAGACGTGTTAGGGATCAAGTTTGTTACCACTTGGTAATATGATATAAAAGGGGTGTTAAAAATGGGTTAATAAAAATGGATACCTATAATATATGGTTAAACTAGGGGTTTTCTTAATTGGAAAGGTATATTGGGATGGGGACTTGAAAATACAATTTTAGGATGCATTTTCCAATATTTAGTGAAATTAGGGATATTCTTTAATATCTCGCGAACGATCGTTCTATGTAACAAGTTCACTGAGTGAACCCCCCGTGATACAACCTATGACAACAAAAACCTAATCAAGAGACCCATTTCTTTTTTCCATTCTAGTTCTCATTTTCATTCATGTCTTAACACTACATTGATATAGATCCTTCTTAAGCCTATATCTATTAAGCCTGAAGAAAAAATATTAAAAAGAAAAACTTGAGATGCCATCCTTGATGTTTCCTTGAAATACTATTTCACCACATTGAGGTTCACACTTTTCAGAATGGCAATTGTTTTTGGGGTTCTTTTATTTCCCTTACAAAGCTTTAGTTTATTTAGCAAAAAAATAAATCATGCCATTTATTCGTTTCCACAATATTAGAGACCTTAGAATTCCTGTTATTGATATTATAAAACAAATTTAAAATTCCATATGGTTTATTTACTAAGTCGCATCCATCCTATGTTACCATAAACCTTTCTAGGAAAACTGTTTCTTGTTCTATTCAGAATCCCATTCCCAATCCTATTCCTGTATTGACACTGCATAGGCATAAATCCATATTAACGTTGGATCTATTAAGCACCAATAAAGATAAGAAACCTCAAAATTCTAATTTCAATGTTTTCACATCCTCAAAAGACTATTTAACCACGTCAAGGTTATCACCTCAATTTTCTTGATCCCTCTCAGCACTTAACAGATCTAGGGTTAGAACATTTTTTGCTGATAGATTATCTTTTTATTCATGTCCACTCATTTTATTTAATTCATGCAATCTATATTTTCACTTGGCTCTTCTTGCATATATTTTCTACAATCACATGGGGGCACATCTCCCAAGTTCAAGGGGCACCTCCCTCGGTCCCCACATCCCCGAGATGTGAGGGAAGCACATAGGTAAAGGTTTCCCCACATCCCCAATTTGGAAAAACGTGTGGAAGTGCATGGAAAAATGTTTCAAAAAAAGGGGGATATTTGGGAACCCACTGTCAAAAGCAAGACACCTAGACACCCCTTCCTGAATTTTTGAAAAACAAATCATACAATGCAACAAAAAAAACTACTTATATATAGAACTCGATTTATGATTTAGTATGCATGATTCCAAACTCTAGTATTTGTTAAGTTATCCAACAATAACTAGAAATATTAAATTATTCAATTAAAATGATATAAAATGAAAGATAAGGAGAATGTTTAATTGTTTCAAAATGTTTGAGAGTGGTTCCAACCCCATTGGACATCATATGCAAAAATTATAATTTAAGATCCTATTTAAAATTCAACAGGATTAACAACAATGTTGCACAACTTAGACTTAGAAAAGACTCCATTGACTCACGAAAAACTTGGGAAAGACTCGGTACATGTAACACCCCAGTTTTGACCCCGTTGCATTAAAGGTATAGGATGTATATATTGTAAATGATCACAGTGTGGAGCTAAAGGCCAAGGCCCCACCATTGATCGGTTATGCTATGTTTTGGATTTAAACTTGTCACCGATGGTATATAGGGGCATGCAGCATATATTATGTTTGTCATCATGTAAATATGCATCTATAATTAATTAAATGAACCCAACCAGCTATGATCGCGGCAACTAAAATGAGAAAGGGGCATGCTTTTCACAAGGATAAGGATGTGGGGGGAATTTGTCAAACATGGGCCAATGGGGTAAAAATCCATGTGTCACCTTTATTTGTTTACTCAACCACCTCCATTGAAGAATTGTTGCCGGTGGTTGAGGCAGTTAATTGTTTTGGGAGTGGGCTGGCAGGACTGTCAGTCCTCACCCACACGCACACTCCACCACTGTTGGCTTCACAATGGCAATGAAACCGCTACCATCTCCCCTGTGGACATTCCACTCTTTCCACAATGAACTGAAGCACTCACGCGCTCACCTTTCATGCACCTTTGGTTTTCTGTCCATCCACGCACAATCTGGGAGCTGCTCATCCTTGCGCAAGTGCCATTGGCTGTTGATTATTCTCACGCACAGGCTGGTTTACCTGCGTAGTTCTTCTACTACGGTTTCTGTGGACAACACAGGCTGAATTTGGGTGTTGCAGCTTCTTTGTGATTGGGCCTGGTGCAAGTCTCATCCACTTACAGGCTGAGAGTGTGTATTTTACTTCCCCAGTGCGGCCAGTGTAAGTCTTTTTCCACTTGCTTACTTTTCCAGGGAGAACTGGTGTTGTTTTCCCATGTTCACTGATACGGTTGGGACTGTTGTTATCCCCCCCCTCTACCGTGAGTTGTGTTTCTATTATGCCTTGAGGCTACTACGGATTGATTGGAGTCGTCTTTCCTGTTTTAAGCTGTAATAGCTGATTAATTGCATGTATGCAATGGTTGGTCTTCAGACTGTGTAGGGAGCAGGGATAGGGGCTTGGTTTGCTTGATAAACCTAGTGGCTGGAAACCACACAGACAGAGCTAGAGGGATGGCCTTCTTCTCCATCACCCCTAAATAGCACTAGAAGGGAATGCAGGGCCTAAGGGACTGTGTAGCAGAGAAGGGACTGATTCCTTGTGTTGGGTGTGGGTGGATGTCTTAGAGGTCAGGCTAGTTCTAGTGTAGGTGTTCTTGGCTCTGTAATGAGCTCACCAGCTTAGCATTAAACCTTTCCCAACTCCTTGATGGCATGATAAACCCAACTATGTTGGCTTGGCTATGTTTTTTGTATCCTTGGCTATGTGTCATCCTACTAGTTCCCTTATTCCTTGGAGAATCATGCCCAGCTCGGGGGTGGCGGTGCTGCTGAGAGAGTAAGGAGCACGATGGCCTAAGGTTTGGTGGAACGTTGCAGCGGCGTAGCTGGTTGTGGAATGAGTTCATCATAACATAAGTGATCTTGTCCATTTATACTTCTGCAACTATATTTTCTGTTAATGATCATGTTGAACATGTTGAATGAATGCTTGAGTGAATGCATGTTAATTCCGCTGTGCAAGATACATAATTGTAGCTGTGTATGTTGAATAATTGCATATGTGCATGATAAATATTCATGTGTGCATATTCTAGTTCAAAGTTTTGTTTAAGAATTCAACAATTTCAGTATTTTATGCCTTCGCATGTTCATGGGGCTCTTAGCCTGGGTGGTTTGAGCCATGCATCGCACCCTCTTCGCCGGTCGGACGCATGGGGATGTGACAGGGTGGTATCAGAGCCCATGTTACAGCATGGGCCTACATGAGCCATGAAGTTACAGGGACAGAAGCAGTATTTCTCCCTGCCCAACAAAAATTAGGGAATGACATGAAAATTTAAAAATTGATCAAGTGTTGGAGCAGTCGGAGGAGCTAGCAGGAAAGAATTCCGCTATGGTAGAAGAGCTAGTAGGAAAAACTTCCACTGTAGCGGAAGCGCTAGGTGGAAGCGTGCCGATGGAACAGTTGGAAGAAAACTGCAGAAAAATTTGTCTAAGTGTTTCGCCTCGGAATACTTAGCGGAATTGACTTCTGACGTAGCAGAAGAGTTAGTGGAATGGACTTCTGCCATTGCGGATGGTGAAGCAACTACACACCCGACGGAAAAGTCCTTCGATTGCCAACATCGTGAGGAAATTTAAAATTTTCTTTTTCTAAGGTAGATTTAGCGGCTATCAGAAGAAAATAGCTGATTGTGCGTCTGCCATTGCGGAAGTCTAGAGCACTAGACTTCCGATGTGGAAGGACTGCCGACGCCAGAAGTTCAAAATTTTTCTAAGCAAATAGCTGTCGATCAGAAGGAGTTAGTGTTTGGCATGCCACCATTGTGGAAGCCAAAGGCACTAGTCTTCCGATGCAAGAAGTCTGTCGATGCTGACCTGGTTGTGCTGCCAATCGGAAGAAGATTGAACATCGTGTTCCACCATTGTGGCTGCGGAAGGAACTACTTCACTGACGAGAAGAAGAAGTTGAGCCGATCCAGCAGTGAAGAAGAAAGCGAAAGGGGAAAAATTGAAAATTGTGGTTAAGTATAAAGACGTCGGATGAAGTTAGTGGATTGGACGACCGTCATTGCGGCTATCGAAAGGACTAACCTTCCGAAGGGCTAGAGGACTTGATTGCCGACGTTAGTGCTTAGCGGACCCGACAGCCGATGTACATTGGAAACATTTAGTTGTTTCAACCGCCGACACAGCAGAGGAATTAGTGGTTTCGACCGCCAAAACGTCGAAATGATTAGTGGAAATGAGAGCCGATTCTAAATAAGGGAAATTTTAGTTTCCATGGGATTTTTCCAGCCAATTTCAACTATTTTTCAGTGGGATTTTCAGTTGTTTTTAGTGAATTTTCAGGGCTGAGAATGAAAAAGTGGAAGTGATATTATGCGCCAAATTGCGTGAAAGCCATAAGGGGAAAGCCCCCTTGACCCCCGTCGTCCCCCTCAGACAGACGTTCTTTGATGAAGAAATATTTTGTTGGGCTAATTTGTTATTTTATGATTTTTCCAGGAGAAGGTAAGTGATTCTGATTCATATCAATATTATGCATCTAACAATCGTGTTACTAACATGTTTGCAGAATCATAGCCACCTTCAAGGGCAGTATTCCAAGTAGTGCAGCTTGACAAGTAAGTGGTGGTTCAATTATGAGAACCCATGATGGGTATGATGGTCGGGATTCTTATGAACAAGTAGAAGATGCGATGGGAGAAAATGTTCGTAACAGAAATGATGATATTCAGTCTAATGGAAGGAGATTCCAAGAGACACCATCAGATGTTGCAACCACCATGAGAAGCCTGATCAAAGCCCAGGAAGAGCAGCATCAGTTGAATGCTGCAATGTTGCAGAGTTTGACAGACTTACATAGAAAGATAGACTCTGGACGAGGTACAGCAAGACTAGAAGGCAGTGAGAGCAATACTAGGAGAAGGAGAAGGACTCCTAGTGGATCATCTGATTTTGAAGAATCCAACAGGGATTCAAGTTCTTCTTCTCATAAAATAAAAAGAAAGAGACACCATAGGGATCGCTCTCAGAATGAATTTATGAAGGCTAAACCTCCTACATTTGATGGTGAGGTAAAGACTGGACAAGAGGCTGAAGCTTGGTTTCTTGGGATAAAAAAGTACTTTCAAGTGCATGATTATTCAGGAAACATGAAGGCAAGAGTTGCCATATTCAATCTGAATGGAAGAGCATCCATTTGGTGGGAACAATTCAAGCAACTAAAGAGGATCAGTGAAAGGAGACTTAAGTGGAAACAGTTCAAGAAGTATTTCAAGCAGAAATACCTCTCTGATAGGTATTATGATGACAAGATTAAGGAGTTCCATGAGCTGAGATTCGGATAGCAGACCACGGAAGAGTATGCAAATAAGTTTTTGGAGTTGTTGAGGTATGTCCAATACATCAGAGATGAAAAGGTGAAGGTCCAGCATTTTCTGAGTGGATTACCGTAGTCTTACAAAGATAGAATTGAGTTTTATGAACCTAGAACTCTTGAAGAAGCAATATGAAAAGCTAAGTATTGCTATGAGCAAAGAAAAGGTAAGATGGATTACCATAAGGCATGGAAGGAAAAGAAGAATGAGAAGTTTGACCAAAGAAAGAAAGGTTTCAAGCCTTCTAATTTCAGGAATCAGCAGAAGCAGCCATCCCAAGCTGCGAGTAAGCCAGTTGGAGTGACAGGGGAAAAGCCTAAAGATCCACAACAAAATAGAGGGCCACTTCAATGTTGGAAATGTGGAGGACCCCACATGCACAAAAATTGTCCACTCGAGAATGAGAGTGCAAGTCCAGCTTATAAGGTTCAAGAAGCAGAAACAGTGGGTCAAGTAGCAAGGGAAATCCCTAGGATTTATGCAGCACTGGAGGATTTCCAGGAAGATCACCAGTCAACTGTGGTTGAAGTAGCATGTAATATTGTTGAGCAAACTGTTTCTATTTTAATAGACTCTTGTTCTATGCATAGTTACATTACCCCTAGAGTAGTGGAGATTTGTGCTTTTAAGAAAATAAAGCATAGGAAGTCTTGGTTAGTTCAGCTAGCCACTGGAACTAAGAGAAAGGTCAGTGAGGTAGAGAAATGTCCATTGGTCATGAATGGATTGGTCACGTGTGTAGATCTGAATGTTCTGCCACTTGGTTCCTATGATGCTCTCATTGGAATGGATTGGTTAGAAGCTCACAGGGTGAAGCTTAACTATTACCATAAGACTTTCGAATGCATGAATGAAGAAGGGAACCTAGTAGTTGTGAAAGGTATTCCAAAGGTGATCAGTAAGGCAGGTTTCAGCAATGCAGTTGAAGAATTTATGTAGGAAGGGTTGCCAGTTGTATGCAGCTCATATCTTGGAGACATCAGGAGACGAAAATCCAAGGTTGGAGGACTATCAGGTGTTACAGGAATTCATGGATGTGTTTCCTGATGAGATTCTAGGGCTTCCTCCAAAACGAGACATTGATTTCACTATTGAACTCATTCCAGGAGCAGCACCAGTGTCCAAGGCACCCTACAAGATGAGTACACCGGAGATGCTAGAGTTGAAGATGCAACTGCAAGAGTTGTTGGAAAAGAAGTATATCTGGCCAAGTGTGTCTCCGTGGGGAGCATCGGTTCTGTTTGTAAAGAAGAAAGATGGTACACTCAGGTTATGTATCGATTACAGACAATTGAATAAGGTTACTATGAAGAATAAGTATCCTTTGCCTAGGATTGATGAACTCTTTGATGAAATGAGAGGAGCAAAGGTATTTTCTAAGATTGACTTGAGGTTTGGTTACCATCAGGTGAGAATCAAGGATGAAGACATTCATAAGACAACCTTCAGGACAAGGTATGGGCATTATGAGTTTGTAGTGGTACCATTTGGTCTCACAAATGCACCAGCTACATTTATGTGCCTCACGAATAGTGTCTTCAGTAGGTATTTGGACAAATTTGTTCTTCTTTTCCTAGATGACATTCTTGTTTATTCTAAGAATGAGGAAGAGCATGAAGAGCATTTGAGATTGACATTGAAATTGCTTAGGGAGCATCAGTTGTATGCAAAACTGAGCAAGTGTGACTTCTATAGAGATAGAATTCAGTATTTGGGTCACATTATCTCAGAGGAAGGCATATTTGTGGACCCTAAAAAGATTGAAGCCATTATGAATTGGCTTACTCCAAGAAATGTGACAGATGTAAGATCTTTTATGGGACTTGCGGGATACTACAGGAGATTCATTGAGGGATTCTCCAAAGTTGCACATGCTATCACTTCTTTGCAAAAGAAGGGGATGAAGTTCGAATGGACATCGAGGTGTGAAGAAAGCTTCCAGAGGTTGAAGAATATTCTCACTAGTGCACCATTATTGGAAGTTGCAGATCCAGAGAAAGATTTTGTGGTGTGTACTGATGCATGTGGACAAGGTCTTAGAGGAGTCCTTATGCAAGAAAACCACATGATATGTTATGAGTCAAGAAAGCTGAAGGAGCATGAGAAGAACTATGCCACTCATGATCTAGTGCTCGTAGCCATAGTACATGCTCTCAAGATGTGGAGACATTACTTGATGGGCAGAATATTTGAGCTTAGAATAGATCACTGTGGACTAAAGTATCTATTTGATCAGCCTACTCTGAATGCTAGGAAAGAAAGATGGCTGGAATTTCTATGTGAGTTTGCTTTTGAAATCAAGCACATAAAGGGAAAGGAAAATAATGTAGCTGATGCACTCAACAGGAAGGTGCGGGAAATGCATGTGGCATCTCTTAGTATTTGCCAATCAGATTTGAGGCAACAGATTGTTAGTCATGCTGCTGGAGACAAATTGTACGAGCAGGTAAAAGACAAATTGCAGCAGAAAAGTCTTGAGAAGAGGTATGAGGGATATAAATTGGAAGAAGATGGACTTATCACTTATAAACGTAGAATTTATATTCCAAATGTAGCAGATTTGAGTAGAATTGTTATGGATGAGATCCATCAAGCTCCATATTCTGGTCACCCAGGATATCAGAAGACAATTGCTACAACTAGAAAGCAATACTTTTGGCCAGGAATGAAAAGGGATATGGCTGAGTACATTTCCAGGTGTATGAAATGTCAGCAGGTAAAGGTTGAGCATCAACATCCAACAGGTTTGTTGCAGCCTTTGCCAGTTTCAGAATGGAAATGGGAAGTTATTTCCATGGATTTTATTACAGGATTTCCAATGACTTGGAGACAACATGATTCTATCATGGTTGTGGTGGACAAGTTGACTAAGGCATCACATTTTATACTGGTTAAGTCTACGTATGAGACTGGCGATATTGCCAAGATCTTCATGAAGGAGATTTTCAAATTGCATGGATTGCCTAAGGCAATAGTCTCTGACAGGGATGTCAGGTTCACTTCCAACTTTTGGAAAGGGTTGTTTGCAGACTTGGGTACAAAGCTAAACTTCAGCACTGCATATCATCCTCAAACAGATGGTCAGACAGAGAGAGTTAATCAGGTGCTTGAAGACATGCTTCGCATGTATGTGATGGACAAGCCGACCAAGTGGGAAGATTACTTGCACTTGGTAGAATTTGCTTATAATAATGGACAAAAGGCATCCTTGGGGGTGAATCTGTATGAAGCTTTGTATGGAAGAAGGTGTAGGACACCAGTGACTTGGGATAACCCAGTGAGCAGGATTGTGCTTGGACCAGAATTGCTCAAGGAAATAGAGCAAGAGGTTGTAAAGATCAGGCAGAATCTGAAAGCAGCACAGGACAGACAGAAAAGCTATGTAGATAAGCATAGGGTGAATAGGGAGTTCAGTGTTGGGGATCATGTTTACCTCAGAGTGAGGGCAAGGAAGAGTTCCCTGAAGCTTGGTAGTTGTGCCAAGTTGTCGCCAAGATACTGTGGGCCGTTTGAAGTGCTTGAAAGAATAGGGCCAGTTGCATATAGACTTGCATTTCCTGCTAGCACTAGAGCTCATAATTTTTTTCATGTTTCCTTGCTTAAAAGATATGTGCATGATCCTAACCATGTGATAAATTGGGATGTGATTCAGGTGGAACCCGAGGGAGAGTTCAGAATCGAGCCAATGCGCATCCTCGACAGGAAGATCACAATGCTCCGAAACCAAGCCATAGGTCAGGTAAAGGTGCAACGGGAGCACTATAGACCTAAAGAGGCTACATGGGAGATGGAGGATGCCATGCGATTGGCACATCCATTTTTGTTCAATTTTGCAGAAAACTGAGGCGATACCAGTGTAATATTTTGTTCAATTTTGTAAGCACTGAGGATAGTGCTATTGAAGGGGGAGGGGAATGTAACAACTCAGTTTTGACCCCGTTGCATTAAAGGTATAGGATGTATATATTGTAAATGATCACGGTGTGGAGCTAAATGCCAAGGCCCCACCATTGATCGGCTATGCTATGTTTTGGATTTAAACTTGTCACCGATGGTATATCAGGGCATGTGGCATATATTATGTTTGTCATCATGTAAATATGCATCTATAATTAATTAAATGAACCCGACCAGCTATGATCGTGGAAACTAAAATGAGAAAGGGGCATGATTTTCACAAGGATAAGGATGTGGGGGGAATTTGTCAAACATGGGCCAATGGGGTAAAAATCCATGTGTCACCTTTCTTTGTTTACTCAACCACCTCCATTGAAGAATTGTTGCCGGTGGTTGAGGAATTTAATTTTTTTGGGAGTGGGCTGGTAGGACTGTTAGTCCTCACCCACACACACACTCCACCACTATTGGCTTCACGATGGCAATGAAACCGCTACCATCTCCCCCATGGACATTCCACTCTTTCCACAATGAACTCAAGCACTCACGCGCTCCCCTTTCATGCACCTCTGGTTTTCTGTCCATCCATGCACAATCTGGGAGCTACTCGTCCTCGCGCAGGGGCCATTGCCTGTTGATTATTCTCACGCACAGGCTGGTTTACCCGCGTAGTTCTTCTGCTACGGTTTCTGTGGACAACACAGGCTGAATTTGGGTGTTGCGGTCTTCTTTGTGATTGGGCCTGGTGCAAGTCTCATCCACGTACAGGCTAAGACTGTGTATTTTACATCCCCAGTGCGTCCAGTGTAAGTATTTTTCCACTTGCTTACTTTCCCAAGGTGAACTGGTGTTATTTTACCATGTTCACTAATATGGTTGGGACTATTATTATCCCCCCCCCCTCTACCGTGAGCTATGTTGCTATTATGCCTTGAGGCTACTACGGATTGATTGGAGTCATATTTCCTATTTTAAGCTGTAATAGCTAATTAATTGCACGTATGCAATGGTTGGTCTCCAGACTGTGTAGGGAGCAGGGACAAGGGCTTGGTTTGCTTGATAAACCTGGTGGCTGGAAACCACACAGACAGAGCTAGAGGGTTGTCCTTCTTCTCCATCACCCCTAAATAGCACTGGAAGGGAATGTAGGGCTTGAGGGACTGTGTAGCGGAGAAGGGACTGATTCCTTGTGTTGGGTGTGGGTGGATGTCTTAGAGGTCAGGCTAGTTTTGGTGTAGGTGTTCTTGGCTCTGTAATGAGCTCACCAGCTTAGCATTAAGCCTTTCCCAACTCCTTGATGGCTTGATAAACCCAACTGTGTTGGCTTGGCTATGTTTTTTGTATCCTTGGCTATATGTCAGCCTGCTAATTCCCTTATTCCTTGGAGAATCATGCCCAGCTCGGGGGTGGCAGCGCTACTAAGAGATTAAGGAGCAAGCTGGCCTAAGGTTGGGTGGAACGTTGTAGTGACGTAGCTGGTTGCGGAACGAATTCATCATAACATAAGTGATCTTGTCCATTTATACTTCTGCAACTATATTTTCTGTTAATGATCATGTTGAACATGTTGAATGAATGCTTGAGTGAATGCATGTTAATTCCACTGTGCAAGATACATAATTGTTGATGTGTATGTTGAATAATTGCATATGTGCATGATAAATATTCATGTGTGCATATTCTAGTTCAAATTTTTGTTTAAGCATTCAGCAATTTCAGTATTTTATGCATTCACATGTTCATGGGGATCTTAGCCCGGGTGGTTTGAGCCATGGGTCGCGCCCTCTTCACTGGTTGGAGGCATGGGGACGTGACAGTACAAACTTGGCGAGTATCAGGAATGATAAATGGATATTTATGTAAGTGTATATTTTGAAGAATGGTGAATGATGGTTTCTTTGTGTAGCTATTGAATGGAAAACTTGTAAACAATTTTGTGAGGCTTCTCCATAGAACCTCCCACTCCCTTCACAAAGTGAGTATTTAGAGAGAGGAGTGATACAATCACCATGATCCACTCAAAGGAACTACCAAATATAAGCAATGATGGATTTTAACTCTAGAAGTTGAGCTGCGATTGTATTTTTAGACAGATTGTTTTTAGAAGTAATAGTAATTGCTTTGTGATGTTTTTCTTGTAATTCAATGAAAGTTTCATCGTCGATCATCAATACCCAAAAAAACACTTATTTAAAAGATGTGAGAGATTCCAAATTCGATGGAGACTATTGGCAATTAAACCACAAAGGATAAAAAAGAAAACCCTTCGACTATTATCAAAAGCTAGGGTTAGCATTTTCTAGGAAAAACCAGATGCAATCACTTCTTATACACTGATATTTTATTAGAAATTTGTGTAGGGGGGCTATGAGGTTTTGTCGATCCATCTTCTACATGGGTCCTTTTTATTTGTCTATTCCTTTCACGACAAGTACAAGCATGTATGGTCCAAGTATGGGTATATTCTGACCAAGTATGAACAACTATACGACTCAGGGCTGACACTTTCTTGATTAATCGTCATGGGAGTTGACAAGGGAAGACTTGTGAGTACTCATGAGTCTTGGATGAGTCGTGCTTCACTTCTTAATAGTATCAATATTTCAGTATTGCAACATTTTCACTAACTAGATTATATCATGTACGAGGGTATGGGAATGGAATTTAATCAAGCACATCAACCCCTCTATGTACCTTGATGTTGGTGGCGTTGATTGTTGAACTCCTTTATCACGACCGTAATAAAAGTATACACTTCACTCAAGAATTTTTTTATTATTAAGCATGTGAAGATTTTTTAATTTTCTACCCTATTTTAAAGCTTGGATTAGGAGGTTTCATCAAAATTGTAGGTTGTTGACTAATGTCCTTGAAGGATCAAATTCAAGATTCAAGGTAGAGGCAAGGGGTAGAGCCTTGGAGAGGTAGAGGGTGTTATTGATCAATAGGATTCCAATATGTGAAATTCAAGTACTAAAATATGATAAATCATATTCACAATTGTATTTACATTACACAGTGATGAATTTAGTATTTAGTATTTAAATGGTGATTGGATGAGGCATATTTATGTTAATATGTTTGGATTTATATATTTTTAATAATTTGAGAGACAAGCACCCCAATGTTAGGGACCTCAACGTCCCCTTTTCCTCCATGAATTTTCCTAACATTTGAGGGTGATCTCCACACGTCCTACATGTGTGTTTCCCTGCTCCCACGCCCCGACATCTCACAAACTTGGTGGACCAATACAAAAAATATTCTCAGCGCAATTAGTGAATTGCTAATCAATACTATATCCATCATTTATGCAGGGAGAGGAGTGAACTAGATTTCTTAATCCTTTGAACCCTCTAGTTTTGTTTCACTCTCATTTCCCATTATGTTTCCTATTTCTGGCAACATAGCATTGAATGTCTTATCAAATACATCATAAGGTTACTTTTAAATGTACCCTTGATTCCAATTTATAGTTTCATTTCTCTACACCTATAAAACTCTTAACAAATATTTCTCCAAGCCATTTCAAAATTAGAAACAAACGCAATAAAACTACAATTCTGAGCTCAATTACAAACACATCCCCCCACCACCACCTAGGCCAGAGAGAATCTCACTTATCTTGGAAAAATGATTTCATTACTAATCGATGATGTATGCATAATATATGCAAGCTTTGTTTCATGTTTCTAGGTAATATAGAATCCAATGCATTCCAAATCCATCAGATAAGGTTTGTTTTAAATGAACTCATAATTTCAACATATATTTTTATTTCTCTACACCTCTGAACTCTTAACAAATATTTATGCAATCCAGACTCAAAATAGGACACTAGAGCAGTAAAAATGGAATTTTGAATTGTCTTTCTAACAAAAAACAAATTAAAAAAATATACATTGATATGGCTAAAAAACAAAAGCTGACACATTCACAACAAGGACTTGGTTCACTATTGAGATTGGATGAGTAATAGACCATTGAAAAGGATTCCATTCTCACTATGATCTACCCCATCCAGAAAAAAGGTCACGACGCTAAACAAATTTGTTACAATCAATACCCCTCATATATAGCATGTAAGTTGAACCTACAACAAAGGAAATATATGTTATGTGGTTGGTCTGGTAGTGTAAAACCATACAAAAACTAGCAGAAAAATAGCGTGCTTAAAATGCATACACACATAGACAGCAGAAAAAGAACAGAGAATCAAGAAACTCACTGCATCTATTACATCTGCTGCTGAGAAATGGTAGAGGGTTTTGGCATTTCTAGAAATGGAGTTACCATATGTTTTAATTAGACTATGTTTCAAAGATATAAATACTTATGGTTTCAAATCGAAACAACTAAACATTTAATAACCACCCATGCAAATAAGGAGGTAACATCTGGAGGTTTTATAGGCTATTATAGGTTGGTTTTTAAGCATAAATATGGAGAGAAGTAGAAGATATGAGATTGTAAACACTCTTTTGGAATAGTTTCTGCCATCAAGAATCCCTAATTTCCAAATCTGGACATGGTTTGGGTCAATTCTAGGCCTTGTATTAGTAAAATACAACAATAATAAAGTGGATCAAGCATTTTTTGGCCTTTT
>LPNX011041821.1:2468-14666 GCA_001517045.1 Pseudotsuga menziesii | reverse complement strand
CTGTTTCTCATTCCCTGTCAAGAATAAGTCATCCACATATAGTAATAAAATGACAGGTACATCTTCTACAACCTTGTAGGAAAGGTTAGGATCGTCTTTACTCTTGGAAAAGCCCATGCTCATCAGGAAACTATCTATTCTTCCATACCAAGCTTTGGGAGCTTGCTTCAGGCCATAGAGGGCATTCTTCAACTTGCATACTAGATTCCTTCTGTCTTCAGCTTCAAATCTTCGTGAATATTCGATGTAAGACTCTTTCTCAATCATACCATTAAGGAAGGCTTGTCTTTACTTCATCATGGAAGAAACTACCATGATAGTTTTGAAGGAAGTGTACCTTGCTACCTGGAGTAAGTGTCTCTTCAGAATTATTTCCCTCTTACTAATAGAAACTTCTAGCCACAACTATTACCTTAGTTCTATCAGCAACATATCTTATCTTGCAAATCCATTTGGAAGATACCACATTCTTGCTTTCCGGTTTGAGTATTATATCCCAAACATCATTCTAGTATCACAACATCTTCTATGAGTTTGTCTTCTCAGGTCATCAACATATCCTAGTCTTACTTAGATTACACTGAGTTGTTATTATTGTCACTTGCTTATGACAATACAGGTAAAAAGTATTGTTATGATAGGCTCTTATGATTTCACAATTTGACTAGCGTGGGCCATTTACATTACCATTGTTAGGATTCATCTTATTAGTTAAATAGGCTTGTATTCCATATTAAAAGGATAGACGTTTTTCCATAATAACTAGTTCCTTTATTAATTACCAAATCGTGATTTAGCTAGTATAAACAAGGAGCTAGTAACTAAGGCTAATGATGACACTAAGCTTTAACATGCTTTATTACCCACTAGAGTGTATCTGAACATAGCCCTTATGAATAGGATTATAAGCAACTTCAGGGTATAAAAGTGATTCTCAAACTCAAGACTGTGCACTCTCTCCTCCCATATCAGTATTTCTTGGGACATAAAGAGTAGTCTCATGGACTAATCATCCATCCTTTTGGACCAGCATTCAGCATAGGAACACTTTTTTTCAACATTTTGGTGAGATAACTAGAATTTTGGAGAATTTTAAGGCCCATCTGAGGTAGTGACCCACTATCTTAGTGAATTGATGGTTTCATCGTCGATTTTGTGGAGGGTGTTCTACATCTAGAATGAACTTAGGGATTCTTTGTCAACTCTTTTCAAAATCTTTACATACCATGTGGGAATTTTTTGGAGTTTCTTGACACTTGGAGGTTTAATGGAGCTCAGTTTAATGCAACATGTGCCACCCAGAGACCTTCAACCAACTAGACTGATTTTGTGAACCAGTATTCTATGCATCTTCTAAAGGCCACCCTCACCAAGTTGTGGAACCATGTTGGTGGGGGAGACATGTCATTCCGGAGTAATTGTATGTTCAGTATATTCCACACTCTCAGTGTTGATTTTTTCTTGTGCAGCATTGAGATCCATTCTTTGAGGAGAATGGAGACATTTGGTCAGGGACCAGGATGTGGAACTAATCTAGCAATGGGGGACTCATCCTAGAGCTGAGTTACCATTCTGTTGAGTGGAGACATATGGTTAGGGACCAGGATGTGGAACCAATCCAGCACTGGGACTCATCCTAGAGCTAAGTGACCATTCTGTTGAATGTATACATTTGGTCAGGGACCAAGATGTGGAACCAGTCCAACACTGGGGGACTCGTCCTAAAGCTGAGTGGAGATTCTATTAAATGGACACATTTGGTTAGGGACTAGGATGTGGACCCATTCTAGCAATAAGGGACTCAAACTAGATCTGAGTGGCCATTCTTTGAAGGGAGGCACCTGTTCAGTTACCATGAAAATGAACCATTCTAGTATTGGGGGACTCAGCATAGGTTTGATGGCCATTCTCTAGGAGAATGGAGGTGCTTTGTCTATTACAAATTATTTTACCTCAAGTCAAATTATGAAACATATGGCTGAGGCACCTAGTTTGTTACCAAGATATCACTATAACTCCAAGACCGGGTCTGGGCATGTGAGGTTCTCTGACCCTCAATCGACGGTCTTTATGATCTTCTCCAAGGCTTAGATACCCTTGGTTAAGAAACCTAGCACCCGATCTTGGTGTCACATGGAGTGTGATATAAAAGCATTAGCGATTCTCTCTATTTATGATGATTTACCTTGAGTGGGAATGAAGGACCTTTATGACCATTTATTTTGACCATAAGGCACCTCGTAGAGGCTAATAGGTAAAGGTCTAAAATACATAAGAACCTTTGGACCACAAGGAACATGAAGAAGGATAAAGGTCAAAAATACATAACAACCTTCAGACCACAGGGTACTTGAAGAAGGATAAAGGTAAAAATATATAAGTAATTTTTGGACAACGGGAAAACTAAAGGTAAAAGTAAAAAATACATAAGGACCTTTGCAACAAAGGTCACTTGAAGAAGGCTAAAGGTCAAAAATACATAACGACCTTTGGACCAGAGGGACCTTAAATATGTCTAAAGGTAAAAATACATAAGTATTTTTTGAGTGGGGATGACAGACCTGTATGACCACTTGTTTTGACCACAAGCCACCTCGTAAAGGCTAATAGGTAAAGGTAAAGAATACATAAGCACCTTTAGACCATAGGGAACTTGAAGAAGGCTAAAGGTCAAAAATACATAAGGACCTTTAGACTACAGGGCACTTGAAGAAGGCTAAAGGTAAAAATACATAAGTATTTTTTGGACCACGGGAAGGCTAAAGGTAAAAGTAAAAAATACATAAGGACCATTGGACCACAATGCACTTGAAGAAGGGTAAAGATAAAAAATACATAAGGTCCTTTGGATGACAAGGAACTTAAGGAAGGATAAAGGTAAAAACACATAAGGATTTTTTGGACCATAGGAAGGCTAAAGGGTAAAGCCAAAATACATAAGGAACCTTGGACCACCAAGGATTCAAAGTGAAAATACATAAAAGGTCATTAGTACCTTAAAGTAAAAGTCAAAAGGTAAAATAATAAAATATTATTATTGTGTTCTTTTGAGTTTTGGTCCACTTCCAGGTGAGTGAAAGGATATAAAGGAAGATCAATCCATTTCATTTTGATACACACACTTTCTCATTACATCTTGCAACTAATCAAGGAAATTTATTTTCGTTTTTATTGGAGAGAAGGATAATCTTTGTGATCATGCCCTAGCATGGAGGACCCTATCTAGAGCACCCTCACTTGCAAAAATGAACCCTAAATCAGTTATGGTATCTTAATCCTAACCCTAAACTAGGTTTACACCCTTTATTATGTATGACGGGAAGCATAATATATACTTTTACACTCACAGAGACCATATTAACCCTAACGGCAGCAACAACTGACCTACAGACCTAACAAGAATCCTACAAAATTCATAGGAAACCTTTGTAATTTCAAGGGAAGAAATACAACTTCCTAGATTAGTCACGGTCAATTTATCCTCAATCTAGGAAGGTTTCAGTCAATAGAAGGTACACTTGGGAATCCCGTATCTATCTATGAGAAGCTCTGATAGAGCTCAAGCATCCTTATTTCTCTCTCTCGAAACCTCAACAGGATTCGGAGTTAGCAACTATAACATCGGGTAGGTGAGATTCGAGGTCCTGGAATCTATCAGTGGACTTGGGAAGATATCCTTTAGACTCAGACCCTTCTATGCAACCTCAACAAACTTGAACATGAGCTTGGGAATCTCCTGGGCAGTAAATCACATATCCAGATAGGCTACAACACAAGTTCGGGAAGGGTTCTGAGCAATAGTAGGGTGTTCCAAGGAGCAGATAAGATGTTCAGGCAGGATGACAGGGTTCACAAACTGGCTCAGCATATCCGGGAAGGAAGGAATAATTTCGAGCAACCATGCTAGAATTTTTGGGTAGCTAGGTGAATTAGGGTAGAAATCCCTAATTTGATTTTTGTACAAAATTAACTTTTGTGGATTTTTTAACTGTGGTACAAACCCATTAGGATTTAAGAATTTTGAGAAACCTAGTCATCTCATTTAAGAGATGATTTACTAATGCTTTTGGGGTTTCTTTCCTTTATAGGTTTCCTCGTGAAAAAATAATGTGTTTAGTGTGTGTGATGTTGTTGATGTTCCTATTTCACTTTTATATTGTTATCTTACAGTCTGTATTTTTTTTAAATAATTCAATCTAATGCTAAAATTCAACATGGTATCAAAGTTTAGCATCTGAAGACCCAGTGAGAGGAAAATTGATGTTGTCTTCCTATACCTTGGGATATTTTGTAGACTTGGAAACTAACTAGTGGAAGATATGGCTACCAAAATTTTCAAACCGGAAGAGAATCTTGAAGGTTCAAGGAATTATAACTCTTGGAAGGATAGGCCCACAACCATCCTAGAGGAAAATGACCTTGATGACTTGGTGGTTAACACTATAGAAGAGCCAACATCTAATGCTGGAAGGATTTCTTTTGAGAAGAAACAAGTAAATGCTAGAAGTACCATCTATTACTCTATCAAGGAAGCCTTGATGCCCAACAACCCATCATTGAATACTACTAAATAATGCTTTGACACCTTGGCAGACCTATATGAAAAGACTACTCATATCCAAATGAGAGTTTTGAAGAAAAGGATTCAGACACTGAAGATGAACAAGGATGAAGGAGTTCAACCCTTCTTCACAAATATTGCACATGTAATATATCAAATTACTGCTATTCGTATTACTATGGATGAAGATAACCTCTTGCAGAATGTAGTCGATGTTCTCCCAAAATCTTGGGAAACATTTCTGGCACCAGTGGGTGGACGTGAAAATCATCCAAACTTTGATATACTCTGGCATGATTGCTTGGAAGAAAAAGGAAGAGTTTCAGGAAAGGAAACTAATACTATGTACGGAAACATTTCCCTTATAGCTAAGACGAATAAGTTCAAGAAGGCCTTCCCTCATCAAAAGAATGAAAAGAAACCACAAGGTAAGCACATTGATGTCTCAAAAGTGGAATGCTATAATTGTCACAAGTTTGGGAAGTCTTTTTAGGCATCCCAAGAGGAAGTTTCAAAGAAGGTTCCAAGCTTTTGCTACAGTGAAAGAAGAAGAAGAAGAAGAAGAAGAAGAAGAACCTAAGAAGAAGAATAATGTTAAGGATACCAAAGAAGATGAACCTAGAAGGGGATATTACCTGATCTATGCTCTTTATGGATCTCTGTATGATAGTGATAACTCCTGGTTAGTATATAGTGGTGCTTCCAAATGTATGGCAAGTAATCGTGTAGCACTCACCATCTACAGAAAGAATAAGTTCACTACTCAAGTGGAACTTGGAGATTACTCCACTTACAAGCGATTAAAGGATTTGGCTCAACCTCAGTTCAACTTGATTCAAGCATGGTTTTACATATTGATGATGTTTTATATGTTCCTGGATTGAAGAAAAATATCCTCTCTATTTCTGGCCTAGAGTACAAGGGCTATAGAGTCATCTTCATAGACAAGAAGGTCCTACTATAGGAAGATAATGAGAAAGTAAGCTCAAATGTATAGAGTGGGATTTGGGAGGGAGGTCTTTGTAAGGATTCCAAAAATTCCATACAAGCCTTAGTTGATCACATAGTTTGTGGAAATTGAACCCAAGTGATAGAACAATTACACTCACAAAATTGCTAATCAAACATGCAAAATTACCAACAAAGGAGACTGAAATTGGAGCATAACACTAATCTGTATTGAATAAGTGTACAATATCTAACCTTGTGAAGTCATAAAATCCTGCAATATATAATTACATGAGATATTCAAATGCATAAGTATGCCATTCGAAATAGTAAAACGGTAGGCTTACTAAATCTAGTCAAATCCCCCATAGGTGCATAAAGAAGTTTCCAAATCCACTTGGAGGCTCATGAATTGGAAAATTAAAGTAGGCAAGATAATAAGGGATGGAAATAAAACTCATACATTCCTTTATTAGGATGAAAGTATGGAGGATGATGTGGGCAAAAAACAGGTCAACTACAGCTAGTCTTGCTTTCCCTTTTACCTTATTTCTCAATAAAACAGGCAGCTTTGCAGGAAAAGTAGATATGTGCTTTGGAGGATTTGGAATAAATAAAACATGCTAAATATGGTTTCCAATAGGTTTCCCAAGCACTCCATGACTCATTTTTAGCAATTTTAACTTCTATGACATGTAGAAGACAACTTGCATACACTGGAATATAGGAAACTAGGAAAATAAGACAAAAATAAATTAATTAATGTCTAAGGTAGGAAACACCCCTGCTTAAGCCTAAATTTATGAGTAAATATCAGAAAAATATAGGGCCTATCAATAAGTCTTAGTCACCCTTTACATACTGCATGTCCATTTAACCAAGGAAAGAGGCAAAAACCCAGTGGGAAAATCCTCCCTTAAACATGGACAGTAAAACAACATTTGAAAATATTATCATTGATCATGCTTCACAGCATGATCAGCAATCCCCAGCAATGATTTGAGATTTCTGAATGTCTTCTCACAAAAAAATTTGGTGAATATGTCTGCTACTTGTTCTGAATATGTACAGAAGAGTAGGTGAATGGTGCCACGATGCACAAGTTGTCTGATGTAGTGCATATGGATGTCAATGTGTTTGGTTCTCTGTCTCTAAATTGGATCATTGTAGATTCAAATGGTGCTATTATTATCACAATAGATAATAGTTGAAAACTCTGATTCGAGGCCACACTCACCAAGTATTCCCTGCAACCATAAACATTGAGTTGTTGCATTTACAACTCCTCTGTACTCTGCTTCTGAAGATGAGAGCACTATGGAACTCTACTTATTGCTTGACCAGCTGATTGGTCCTTTTGCAAGAATGAACACATATCCTTATGTTGAATTTCAATTTGTGTTGTCACCTGCCCAATCACTGTCAGTAAACCCAATCAAATCAAGATCATATTTAGCTTTGTAGAAGATCCCATGAGTTCTTGTTCCTTGAACAAGGTTAAGGATCCTTTTGGCTTCTCTCCAATGGATCTCATGAAGCTGATCCATGTATCTTGAAGCCACACTAACTGCATAAGAAATATCAGGTCAAGTGTGTGTAAGTTAAAGAAAACACCCAATCAACTGCCTATATAGTGTATTATTTACCATAGGAGAAGAACCTGCTTCTTCAAGCTTAACTCTTGAAAGGAAGGGAGTCTTGCTTGGCTTGCAATATTTAATGTTGAACTTGTTTAGAAAATATAAGGCATACTTGGACTGATGTACTTTGATTCCATTTTGGGATTGAACAATTTTGAGAACCAAGAGTTGGCTCAACAACCCCAAATCAGTCATAGAAAATGCATGGTTCATTGCATCCTTCAAGGAGAAAATCTCTTTCTTTGAACTTCCTGTAATTAGAAGGTCATCCACATACAAGAAATTAATAATAAAATAACCATGAATCAGCTTCAAATAAACATTAGGATCACACTTGCATCAAACAAAACTCAATGATAGCAGAATGCCATCAATCTTGGCATACCAAGCCCTAAGGGCTTGCTTGAGCCCATACAATGATTTCTTTAACCTACACACAAAATATGGATTAGAAACAAACCCTTGTGATTGCTGCATGTAAATCTATTAAGTTATATCTCCATTTAGGAAATCACACTTCACATCCATGTGATGTACCTCCCACTACTTCGATGCTGCAATGGCTAAAGATAGCCTTATAGAGTCCATCATTGCCATTGGTGCAAAGGTTTCATTGTAGTCAATACCATGTAACTGTGATTAGCCCTTGGCCACCAATATTGAATTATATTTCAAATGTGAACCATCAGCAACAAAATTAGTCTTGGAAACCCACTTACATTGAACTAGCTTCCTCCCTGGGGGGAGATCAACCAGTTCCCAAGTGTTGTTCTTTTGGAGCGAGCTGAATTATTCTTTCATGGTTTTTTTTCATATTGGATCATGTGCTGCATTTCCATATGTCTATGGGTCTGATTCAACCATCAGATAGCACTTCTCTGCAAACAAAGGGTCTTTCATACACAGGGCACTCTCAAACTGAGATCTAGTCCTCCTAGGGTCACTAGGATTTCCAGCTAGTTCCCCAACTGCATGAATGGTATTTGATGCCCATTTTGGTCTTGTAGGACTGTCAAGATATGCAATTAAATCATCATTATCAGACATATCAGAATAAACAAACTCATTTGTCTCTCCACTTACATTCAATGGATCTGGTGGTGAAGAAGACTCTCCAACTTCAACTGCTACTAAAGGCTCTTCTTGGAACTGAACACTCCTTTCAAAGAAGGATTTGTTTTTTCTCAATTTGATCAGCTTGTACTATTTCAAATATTTAGAATGCCCAACAAATAGGCACTCTTGGCTTTGGGGCTGCAAATCCTTTCTCTTTTTAGTTGGAATTCTAGCCCAAGCCTTTGAACCAAAAATCCTGAAATGGATCACATCTGGATTGTGCCCACTCCAAGATTCGAAAGGATTCATACCACAAGATGTTTATGATGCACCCTATTCTAGATGTAGGATGCACAGTTTATAGCCTCGGCCCAAAAATTTGGTGGAAAATTCTTAGCCTCCATCATACAAGTTGCCATCTCCTTCAGTGATTTGTTCTTTCTCTCAGCAACACCATTTTGATGTTGTGTGTAAGGAATCGAATGCTGTATCTGAATACCTGCATCTTTACAATGCTGAATGAAATACAAATTGACATACTCACCACCATTGTCATATCTGAGGATCTTGAGTCTCCTCCCAGACTGGTTTTCAACCAAGGCCTTAAATACTTTGAAGAGGTCAAAAACTCCATACTTATGCTTTAGGAAGTAAACCCAACAATACCTGGAAAATTAATCTATGAAGTTCAATGCATATTTGGATTCACTCATGGACATATGAGGAAATGGACCAAAAACATCATTGTGGATCAACTCAAGAGGTGCAGAGGTTCTCTCATGACTAGCTCTCTCAAATTTGTGCTCTGGGTGTTTTCCTAGGATACAACCTTGATAGAATCCCTTGGAAAACTTAATCTTTGGTAACCCTATGACCATATCTTTTTCACTCAGATCAGAAATATACTTATAGTTAATATGGCCAAATATTTCATGCCAAATCTTCCTTTCCTCATTAGCATGAATCAGAAGAGCGGAGGGGTTTAAGTAGTGTATAAAATGGGAAAACATGTATACCTTTGAAGTGTGATCTACAACACCTTTTGCAATGAATTTACCATTCGAGATCTCTATGATCTCAACATCATCAGGAGAGAATATGACCTTCTTTGGAGACCCTATGTGAGTCATCTGATACACTGACAAGAGGTTAGAGGCAAGACCTGGAACATATAACACATTATTAAACTTACCATGGTCAAGATCAATCCTTCCTTTCCCCAAACTGTTAGTGAGAGAGTCATCTCCCAACACTATTGGTGGACCTTTCAACATGTCAAGAGAGGATAATGCCTCCTTGGTAGAAACCATATTTCTAGAAGCTCCAGAGTCTATGATGAAGCTAGGTGAGCTTGATGTGCCAGCAACCAAAGCATGTACTGTCTCTCTGTCCTCTGAATTTGATCCTCCTTCCCTCTTCTTTGAGAAATCAGGAAGGGAGATGTTATTATTCTCCAATTTTCTTCATTTTTCTTCTTCATACAGTAGCTTTCAAGATGATAGCCCTTACTGCATTATGCACACTTGCTCATTTCTCCTTTGTTCTTCTTCTTTTGGAAGTTCTTCTTGGAGCCTTGGGGCTCCTCTTGAGAATTGTTCTTGTCTCTCTTTTTCTCAGGTGGCTTCTTAGCTTTTGTCTTTCATTTTGAATCCACCCTCAAATCTCCATCCACCAAATCTTGGTCTTTGAAAGGTTTTATGGTGCCCATCATCACCAATTTATCTTGTTCCTATGTGAGGGATTCCATGAACTCTGTAAGATTAGGAATCTTCTAGGCTCGAGCTGTCAACTTGGTGGCATGGAAGGTCGAAACAAACACTAAATAGTCAGGGCCAAGCTTCAAGAGTATGGAAAAAACTAGTTGCTCTTCCTTATTTTCAATTCCACACTGTTTTAGCTGCAAAACAAGGGCTTTAAACTTGGAAAAATAGAGTTGCAAGGATTCGAAGCTGCTGGGACTCAAAGATATCAATTCATTCTCGATTTTATGTCCTCTCATCTCATATATATTACCAAAAATATCTACAAGCTTCTCCCACACTTCATTATGTGATTTCAATCCATCAAGATGGAAGAGGAGGTCTATTGAAATGCTCAGACACAAAAGACCATAGGCATCATCCCTCCTGTTGTGCCATTTTATTTTCTCTACAGCTGCATTGGGCTCTGCCTCAGTTGACATAGTCACCCTATAGAGACCTTTCACTCTCAATAGTATCTCCATCTCATCTTTCCATTCAGAGAAATTAAATGGAGTCAAGATGATCTTCTGAGATTGATCCATAGCTCAGAAACTGTGCCCTTCAGTCACCAGAATATGCTCCCAGTCAAGATGTCGAACCTACAATAGAAATATGGAAGGAGATAAATCGATCTACAAAGGCTTTGATACCATCTAGAAATTGAACCCAAGTGATAGAACAATTACACTCACAAAATTGCTAATCAAACATGCAAAATTACCAACAAAGAAGATTGAAATTGGAGCATAACACTAATCTGTATTGAATAAGTGTACAATAGCCAAACTTATGAAGTCACAGGTTTCTGAAATATATAATTACATGAGAGATTCAAATGCATAACGATTCCATTCGAAATAGTCAAAAAGTAGGCTTACTAAATCTAGTCAAATCCCCCATAGGTCCTGTTGAGGCCTGGAAAATCGCAGGCGGCAACAGTAAAGGATTCTCCCCAATCAGCGTTCCCAACTAGCCCGCTGACTATTTGGTATAGGGAATCCGTCCGGTTTGCGGTCCGGCCACCGTAGGTCAATGTAACAACGAGGGTTTACCGGTTGCGGCCCGGTCCACCGGAATTTGTATTTTTGACTTAAAAAATGCAATGCACATGCCTATCTAAACCATGCAGGGTGATAAGGATGCCGGGAACCACACCATGTGCCGCGCAGGTTCTTACCTCTCGTCTTATGTTTGCTACACCTAAATCACATATGCAATTATGAAACCAAGATAACTAACTATCTATCCCCGGGGAGCCAGAAAATCATTATTAGTGAGTAATGTACCACTTTCATGTATGTTAAACTAGATTACAGATAGCTGCTATTTATGTTTACAATACATGAATGAGAAGATATTCTAACAACCAGCTAGCCAATTGTTATATACAAACACATGCATTACTCTAACTGAAATTTCCATAAATAAAATCAGAAATTATTCAACTAGACATAGGTCATAAAGTTAGAACAATCTCACGATTCACAGACACAAGCTGAAAAAACAAAGTAATTCATCTTTCCACCGTCCATGGTACAACATTTGGAACACTTCATGGTCCTTTCTCCAACAGGCAAACCAAACTCTTTGTTGCAAAATGAAATAGTTCTTCTTACAACAAGTCTTCCAGTCTAACTGGGGAAAAGCCCTTTCTTTCTCTCTCTTCCCTAGTTTTATACAAAAAAAAAATGCTTGGGTTGCCCAAAGTGACCTTTGGGCTCCCCAACGCTCCAATTTCTCTCTACCCTTTACAAAATATGACATTCTACAAAATTTGACCAATCCTTCTTATTTGGAGGGGCCCGCTTGGTCTTCCAAAAACTTTCTCCATGCTACTGTCTCCTTGGCGAGTCCTTCAAACGATTGGGGTTCTAGGAACTGTATATTTAGCTCGTACTTATCTGCTTCCTTCTGAATGGCTTCTATCCTGGCCTTGTTCAGCCGCACCTGTTCCTCCAAGAGCTGTACACTAATAGCGGCATGTCCAATTTCATTTCTTAGGATCGGCTCATCGAGGGCTATGATGCATTGGACCTTGGCTTCTCCTTCCTGATGCCTTGTCTGTAACATCCCTGTAAATGTATCATGATCAGGGAATTCAGGTAATCTATGCTCGGCTTCCACTTGACAGCGATTGTAGGTGACAATAGCTCTTCTAAAGAACTCTGTACATGCTCCCTTCATTTTCTTAACTGTCTTCTGAAAGTCCTCTGCAGCAATAACAACAAATTCGATCAGGTCATGGTACCGC
>LPNX011041818.1:974305-986997 GCA_001517045.1 Pseudotsuga menziesii | reverse complement strand
TGAAAATTAAAACGCAAATCGCCGGCTTTAACTCATCCGCATAGGGCACGCCGCGAGTGCTCAGTGGACTCACTGAATTTCGAGAACAAACGAGGAGGAGACAGGTTTAAACTTGAGAGTTCGAAGCTGTGTGGAGCACGCGGAGTCGCGGACAACCTGGTAGGTACCGTAGGTTATCTCAGTCGTAGGTTATCATATATATTATATAAAACATTATATATAATATATATAATACATAATATATTATATATAATATATAATACATATTACATAATATGTATTATGTAATATGTATTATATATTATATATAATATATTATGTATTATATATAATATATAATATATATTATATATAGTATTTATACACCTTTTCATAGTTATTTTTATTGAGCCCACTTCATATATTTTATTTCACAAGATAGGAAGCCGACTTGTTTATGTTTTGAAATAATAATAAAAAAATCATCTCCAAGGCTGGGCCGAATTTATCGCTTTCTTCAATTATATATATATATATATATTATATAATACATTATAATATATAATTAGAAACACTTTGCAAGTTTGCCCACGAAGCTCTAAAATTCCTTAATATTTAATAAATTAATAATTGAAATCAAAATGGATGAAAAGTACCCATAAAAATAGGCGCAATCATAACAACACTCCAAGAAAATAATACATTACAGTGTGACACGATTCATTTTTGATGTGTGATGTATCACTAGACCTCTTATACATCTTATATATTGGTTTTATTTCCATATTCATGTAGCAATGTGTTTATTTGATGTTCTTGTTGCTTTAGATGTTTAGAAAATTGAAAAAAATGAATATTTTTGTATTTTTTTACATTGCCGATATATTGCCGATGTTTGCCGACATTTTCGCCGATAAATCCGATAATATCTTTTTGGACCCTCGGCGATATATTCGCCGACACGATATTTGTAACATTGATCCCCCGATCCCACTGAGAGGATATCTCTCTATGATTGCTATTTCTAATCAAAATAGTTGTTTTAGCTTTTTTGATTTAAAAAAATTCTTATCTTTCCACAATCGAGGCTAGACATCGGGGCAACCAACTAGAACAAGCAAGGCTTCAGACACACAACTTTCCTAGCCTCAGGACCCAACATCGACGGGTTCCTTTTGTTGTAACAAAATCCTAATTAGAGATTTGGTCCCTATATCATTAAATTGATTTCCTAAGTGTTTAGTATCTTGTTCCATATATTTTGGCTACCTAGTGTTCAGTCTAAGTGTCTTGGACCTTAGTTGTCCATATCTGACTACCATAGATTGTAGATGCGCCTTCATCCTGCTTTTACTATGCTTTTATGAGCTAGTAGCGCCCATTTTGCTTTTATCCATCTTTTCTTGAGTTTCAACAACTTTTTCTTCTTTTCACTTAGATTAGGATTAACAAGGTGTGCTAGGATGTATTTGGGCGAGTTTGCTAAATATTGCATTACACCACTTCCATGATTTTCTCCTAAAAGACACAGATTCTATGTTTTATGGTCACTCATATGGAATCTAAGCCCACTTAACCAATTGATGACCTTTTGCCTAGATTTGGGATGGGTACTTGCTATATGGGGGGCTTTTGTCTAATTCTAAGCTTGCCACATGTGAGCCACTAGTGTTGCTTCCAAAGCACTCGAATTTCTCTATTGAGAGTGTATTATATATGTACACATTCTATTGATTAATAGATAGATGGATATTCTATCATTTGGGTTCTAATTCTTATGTTCTTGCTCAGTTTTGTTCTCATTAGTTTGCTAAACTCTGTTAGAATTAGGTGAAGTTTAATTTTGTCACTAGATCTTCCTATATTAAAATCTCACATGGTATCAGAGCCACGGGCATTCAATCTCACTCAAATACTTCCTTTGTAGCAGCAGAAGCAATGGAGTTACCACATAAATCCTATCAAAATTGCCTTGAAGCCATTGGATTTATCCTTTGGAGTCTACCTAGGTGTGATGCACTCCTGAATGTGTACATTGTTGAAGTAAAGTTTGGTTGAGCTTGTTATCCACTAATTTTGCACTTAGTGGATTTTCGATGAGCCGCCAGAGTATTGAACAAGTACACTCGTTCATGACCAGAGTTTAGAAGTCCGCCAGCCTTTTTTTGGGAGTCTGTTCGAAAATTTTTGTAATACATGTTCATGCCCCCTTGGGGAAATTGTAAAAAATGTCCTAGCATTTAATTTTTATAAAATGCTCGGCTTCCCGGACTTAAGCATCAAGCCGACTAGCCCAGAGTGTTTTTTCTCTTGGTTATTATTGGTTGTTGAACAAACGACTAATAATTTCTGAGTTTTTCACTCACACCACCAAAGCTGGGGTAGTTGTCTTGGTGTTTCGGCCTTGGGAGGTTATTAGAGCCTTTGTGTCAGTGTTTTTCAACATGCTAGGCATTCGAATTGAGTCGTATGAACATGTATTAGGTCCCCCTAGAGTTTCGTTGGATTCCGAGAAGAATATATATATATATATATATATATATTATTTGGTTCCGTTTTTTAAGCCATTTTTTAATGGTTTAAATGGAAAAATTCAAAATGTAAAAAAAAGTGTGATCCGAAGTCCGTTTTTGACATGGTTGGGCTCATTTTCAAGCCCAGAGAAACATCCTTACCCCAGGGGCCACTCTCACTATGTTTCGGCTAGCTGAAACATCCTGAAAGGCATCATTTGGCTAACTGAGCATCAGAGTGGCATTTTAATGCTAAAATTGGATAAAATTCACTAAGTCAAAATATTCAAAAAGTCAAAAAATTAATTAAAAAAGGAGTGGGAAGTGACTTGGCATGTGGGTCCAAGTAACTTACGACCCTCCTCCACATGATATCAGCTCAAACTTTGGTTTAAAATTGAAAATCGAATTATTTCAAAAAAGAGGGTGACGTGAGGGTGAGGAAAGGACTCACGCTTATGTGGAGAAATGGTGAGTGGGTGAGGGTGGACCCCTCCCCACTTAGTAAATCTTTTTAAACCTTGGTATAATATTATTCTCAAGCCATGGTCTTTCACGTATGTTTCCAAGTGCATGCAAGTTCGTTTTATGAAGAATGGTGACGTCAACTCTTGTATGGCTCATGCTAGCGTGGAGGTGGGTGCCAATGGGGTGAGGGTGGACCCCTCCCCCTTCATTATTAAAATGTTTGTTGGATTAAAGCCTTTGTGGAATCAATTATTCACGATCCTTCAAATCTTTAATTGTGCCTTCATGCCAATGAGCCGTACGGTGGTTCGCATGAGGAGATTGGATGACTCGCTCGTTTGGTGAGGAGGTTGAGTGTGTTGACAGGTTGGTAGAGGTTGTTGGAATTGGGTGAGAGAGGTGTCAATCACCTCCTCTGGTTTAACTCAATTAACTCCGGCTTGATCCTTAGTTCATTATTTCCCCCCCGGGGATTGGTTTTTGTATAAATAGAGGCTCTTCTTCCTCATTCAGGAAGGATGGAAGGGACCTTTGCCTATTGTAATGCTGCTGAGATTTTAAGGAATAAAGTTGAAGACTTTGGAGGTCTACCGTGTGCAATTGAATGAATGCTTGTGCTATGAGGTGACATTGTAGAAGTTTGATTTTATTTGCTAATATTATTGATGAATCTGTTGTCCGCCGATTGCACACTAGCAATAGAAATCTAATGAAAGCTGTCTCCTCACTTGAGAAAGTGGGAGAGGTGTGACCTTGGGGGCAAGCACAGAGCTAGGTACTGTCACCTACTCCTAGCTCCTCCGTTTAGGCTAACTCCTAACGAAGCTAAGGGGGGTAGTCCCTACAGAAGAGTTTTCTAAGGCTCTTAAGTTGTTAAAGTGTTTTACTTAGTTACGGATGCAGATGGGTGTTACTTAGGAGTTTATTATGATTTGAAGTGTTTGTTTATTAAGAGAATGACAATTAATCAAAAGCAATCCACGTTGTTAACAAGAGATTACACATATAAGCAAAGATTCCAGACTTTTAACCAAGCATTCAGATATAACAATTAAAACGAACCATGGACAATTGATCAAGATAGATAATTATTCAAATATAACCAAGGACCAGTGCCTTATGGAGTCAATAAAATGCGTGAATAAAATAGAAGTCTAGGAATTAAGCTAGTGAGTATTTAGATTGTGTGAGTGCTCTTGGTAGATTTTTAAAAGATTTTAATGGTGATCTTGCTTAAAGTGTCTGGATATCCTAATCGGAAATACCTTTAGTGGCTCCGTTCGAAGACATGACAGACCTGTCTAGGATCACAGCTAAGTGTTCAATGACTTAACTAATTGTGCCCAGATTGGGTTGCTTGACACCCACACTTGGAATTTGTCCACTTGCCTCAGTATTTGATCCAAATAATGCCAGTGCGTTGGTTATGGGGTAAAAGTTTTAATTAGGTTACTCTTGAGCGAACTTTAACAAGTCCGTTCACCGTTCTGAGTACGAGCCCAACCCGAAAGTTGGCAGAGCATACTAGGTGAAGGATGATCAACAAAGTTAATTAATTATGGGGTGTGTGTGTTGAAGGTTTTATTAAGTTAATTAATTAAACTCTTCGATAGAGAGCGCTCTTGACCTTGTCTTATGACAGAGGTTCAAGAGTCTTATCTAATCTAAATAAGACTAATGCAGGGATTATGCAATACTACAGATGCTTTCCGACGCAAGTTCAAGAATCTTACTTAAGAATTAATTGATTAAACAATATGATGCGCAACAATTAAGATGAAGATGATTGATTAAACTCTCCGACAGAGAGCACTCTTGATCCACCTTATGGTGAGATTCAAGAGATTCATGAATGTTAGGCAGTTGATTTACTTATATAAAAGATAAACAATTAAGAAATAAAGTAATCAACTTAATTGATGAATTAAATGTGATGGACTAATACTTAGTATTCTATGAAAAAGATGTAAATATTATGAACACAGACACATTTAATCCTAAGCATATAAAAAGATGGACACAACACAAGCTTCCCCAAATAGGGGAGGATGAGAGTGGGGACTTAAAAACCCCACTCAAACAAAAGATGCTTTATTAAAATTATACAAATTGCCTTTAGGAATTTAATCATTGAAAGGACTTTCAAAGGAAAGTATACAACTCTATTATTATTGCAACTTGCGTAAAAATGAGAGTGATTTACTTTTACTTGGAGCTTTTCTTGAAACTTGCCAAAAGGGAAAAGAAGAAGTTTGAATGAGAGCAAAAGAACAAGGCAAAAGAACGCTGAAATAAAAGGAAGCGGAGGGGAGGAAAGAGAGAAGGCAAAGAGGAAGTCAAAAACAAGAAAAGGGAGGAATAGGGCAGCGAACTATGAGGCCAAAGGAGTACAAGAAATGATGAAAACGGGGCAGCGAAAGAGAAGGAAGATGGCTGTCATAAAAAGTAAAAAACAGGGCAGTGAACAAAAAAGAGAAGAAAATGCCCAAAACAAGGTAGAAGGCGGCCCAAAAACTAGGGCAAAAATGGGTAAAAAAGGGGCATAAACTAGGGCACAATAGGGCTGTCCAAAATGAAGAAAAGGAGTGGTAAGAAAGAGTAAAAACGAGGCAGCGCTGAAGAAAAGGTAAGAAAAGGCAAAACAAAGCAAGGAGGAAGAGGCTAGCAAGCAAGGAAACAAGGAGATCAAAGAGCAAAGAGAGAACTAGAGGAGGGAAGTTCGGTAACTAAGAAAGTATTGAATTTATGGATGGAACCCAAGAGAGAGAGTTAGACTGCCAACTTTTTTTTTGTACTTTAAAGACGAAGATCTTTGTAGGTCCTGCAATGAAAGTGTTAGATTAAAAAGGTTGCTTGAAGCCTGTGATAGAAGCAGCTGAGTTCACACCCTTCTTCAACCTGTGAAGCCTGAAAACACACTACAACTTAACACAAACGTGAGATCAAAATAACATGCTAGTATGCTAAGAAAATTGAATCATGATCAACATTACGTATATACTGATTACTCATGTCCATCAAGATACTAATCTACTTCGCATAAACAATCAAATTGAACTACAAATGATTGTTCTACTGTGCCAACAATGGCCCTCTTGAGCTAACAAAGAAACAATTAATCTCATATAAGCATTAAAGAAATAGGGGTTAGAGACAATATCACCTCAACCATTTGCAAAAAACTACCACATCCAAGAGCTCATGGATCTCCAAAGTCGAATCTTTATTAACAATTCAAAGCAGATGCTTGATACAATTTTCTCAGAGTAACTCTGCTACAAAAGTCCATCTGAATAGAGCTAAAGGAGCCTCTATTTATACAAAGAGAGAAGGCTAAAACCCTAAAACCAAACTAAGAGTAACACCAGAGTAATTGAATGAGCTCGGCATGATGATTTGGAGTCATTGCTAGTGTTATCTTTAGTCTTTACCTCGATCAAATCATCAAACCGATGAGTGCTCTCTGTCTCATCCAATTTGGGAGTTTAGTTGGAGATGACAAATCCGTTAACTGAATATAACTTTATTATTCACTGAACGCTGACTGAAGTTGAGTTATGATAACTCCAATCATCATAAATGCCCATTGAGATGTCATTTAGCCTTTTATTTCGCTGAATTTGGATTAATTTGGAGAGTTTTAATTTTCTCCAAAATAATCATTTTTTAATAAATAATCATTTTTCCCTCGAAAATGACTTTTTTGAGAAAATGAGCGTTATGTGTCCGATTGATGATCTGAAAGTTGGATTTGACTGGCTAGCTGATCAAGAATGATTTTTGGCTTAAGCTTAGAGCCTTCAATCATTGAATTCGAGGTTCGGATGACCGACTTATTACAAACGGGATTTTTCCAATTAATTTATGGAAAAATTAATAAAAAAACTTAGGGAAATAATTAAAAAATTAAAAAATTAAAAAATAATTTTTTAACCCGCTCGGTAAATTTTTTTTGAAATTTTTTTAAAGGTCCTGTAGACTTAGGACATGACCATGCTCTATTCTAACATTGCCTAGTAGGTTTATAAACACTTAGTTGGGCTCTAATAACCCCCCAAGGCCCAGAATTCAAAATCGGGCATTCCAGCTTTGGAGGAAGCGGGAGAAAACCTCGTCAATTATACTCGGCTATAGGCAAAGCATAATTGTCAAGGGCAAAAAACTCCCTGGAATACCTTATTTGAGATTCTACGTCTCAGGCATAGTAGAAAAAATCGCCGATTTTTCGGCGATGTCTCGAAAAATCGCGATTTTTTCTGGGTGTCGATTTTTCGGCCCGAAAAAATCGGACATCAGGAAAAATCGACAAACATCGGGAAAAATCGGCAAACATCGGCAAAAATCGGGAAAAAATCGGCAAAAATCAGAAAAAATCGGGAAAGATCGGGAAAAATCGGCAAATAGGGGAAAAAATTGGGAAGAAAATTTTGACCCTATTGAAGTACAAAATTTGCATTTTTTAATGCTTGCCGCGGTTTGCCGATTTTTGCCGATTTTTTCGTCGATGTTGCCGATTTTTTGCCGATGCCGATTTTTTCCACTATGGTCTCAGGAGACCGAACCACTCAAAAATACCCTACTAACACATTTTATTACAAACCCTGCGGGGCCATGGTCAAAATTATTCAAATAAAAAATTGGCTAGCCAATATTTGCTAGACATGAAGACGGATCAACTGATACACTGAAATCGGACATTGAACATGTTTGTCAACCGACGGCTCCTCAGGTAAACCAACTATGGTACAAAAAGTTGGATAACAGGATCTAGCTTAGAAGTTTATTCTAAAACACGTAGGGTAAACATTTACGATTGTTAATTTGTTTACTTGTGCTTTGCTTTCAAGAGGTATGAAAGTAACCAGTTGTATTGAGGTTCTTTTGATTTCTTGTTTTCATATACATTAGATCTAATATTGTTGTGCAAGTATTGTCTCATAGTTTTGCAGGTCACAGATTCGAAGAGGGATTGGAACTTAGCTGTCTCTTCTCTTCCCTTTGGTACCTTTACAAGATTAATGCAATTTGTTGCAGGGACTCCAAGGCCATCAACAAAAAGGATCAAGCAAGGGCTTGAATTTCCCCATCTTTCAAAATCAAAATTTCCTTTTTGGTTCTAGTTACTTTATAAATGCTTAAGTAAATTAGTATCTTTTTTTTAAAAGATTATTCAAAGGCTGATTTATTTAAGTACATTGCTAGATCCTAATCTTAAAGCTTTATTCTAAGTAGATCTAGATTGATTATGTACTTAGTCTATTTGTTTATCATTTAAGTAATTAATTTTTTATACTTTTAACGACTGATTTGGCACATGTGGTGTATTTTAGGTGGCTGGTTTTACATTTTTCATGCAAAGACAAGGGGAAGTGTTGCCGGAAAATTAAAGATCTAGGCCATCCAAGGCCTCTCGGAGCAACTTCCTTCTTCCTCTTCATTTTTCAAAACCTGTAAGCCTTTGGATCCAGATCTGTAAGGACCAAAGGCATCCACCTCTCATGAGCTTTGTAAATACCGTAATAAAAGACTTTGAGTAGGCTCTTCAGAGCGGGGATTTGTGTCGGTGTCTTTTTTTTTTATGATTTTCCAGTTTTAGTTAGTTTTATCTTTATTTCTGATTTAGTTGTTTATTTGATCAAGGAAGTAAAATAAATACTTACCCCACGCTCTCTCGAGTACCCCGAAAGGGTGAAAGAGATTCCTGGTAGGATTAATTAGAAAATATTTCTTTTATTTATTTGTTCTTAATTTTTTAAATCAATCCGACCGTTGCTTTCCCGAGTACCCGAAAGGTGAAAGAGACTCTTCGATCGTCATCTAAACAACTCATTGTTATGTCTCTAATAAAATAAACCAAGACTCCTTCCCCGTATGCTCTACACCGCTGCATCTTGTCTGATCAGTTGGTTGTATCAGAAAGGGATACAAGTTACTAGATTTAATAGGAAAATCCACACAAGTGATTTTTTCGAGAACTCGGGAGGTTGCAAAGGGTAATCACTACAGAGTCAGGGGGCTACTCCAAGCAGGTTCATCCTCGCCCCGTTGGACACTTGATATTACCGATTTAACACTCAGTTCGAAGGGACTTGACTTGTTGGGCCAAACCCACAATTAACCCACGCCCTTAATTACTCATTAATAATTTTAAAACTGACCAACGAGACAACTGCAATACTTACACGAGACAGTAACACTCCACTTTTACAAGCACTCCATATTCATCGGCACTGGTCTATTTTACTTTCAATGCTTAAATCAATTATTGCAAAATGTCGTGAATGGTGCTTACATTGTCATATGTTGTTGATGTGATCTCTTTCTTGCAGTAGTCCGTTGTGTTATTTTATCCATTTCGTATTAACTCCTAGATTTAGTCTTTTCTTTCGTAGACTAAAAACCATAGATTTTTTTCTAATAGGGACCAGCCCCCTTGGCTTCGTTAGGAGTTAGCCTAAACGGAGGAGCTGGGATCAGGTAACAACACCTGGCTTTTTGCTTGCCCCCAAGGCCACACCTTTCCCGCTTAGGGAAACAACAGTCCAAAAGATTTCTGCTAACGGTGTGCTTTGGGCAGACAACAGAGCTAACAAAATTGATCTTCCATTCAGATTTGCAGGTTTTGTTTGCATGTACAACAACTTCTACATGGATTTGAAAGTAGCTGTTCCTCTTCTCACTCCATATCTTCCATTCAGATTTGCAGGTTTTGTTTGCAGGTACAACAACTTCTAAATGGATTTGAAAGTAGCAGTTCCTCTTCTCACTCCATTTTCATGCTATTCAGAGTGGAAATTGAAGTTGGTTGCATCTCTAAAGAGACAATGTTTCTATGAGGTATCTATTGGAGATGTTGAAGAATCTTATGAAGAGAAAAGTGACTGGCTGAATGACTATGACAGAGCTTTTGGAGCAATGTGTTTGGCTATATTTCCAAGCATGCGTGCTACCTTATTGATTCTACTGAAAACCCAAAGGATCTTTGGACAAGATTGGATAGAGCTTTTGGCAAGCACAATGACGTTCATACAAGCAATATGGAGAGCGAATCTGGTACCTCCTCTCATGTTCTCCCTCCTGATGTCTCAGCCTCAACACTCTCTTCTGAAGTCATGCAAGATGAAGAAGAACATATGACAAAAATTTCAGCACAAGTTCGAATTGGTGTATGTGTCCTTGAAGAGACTCCTTCCTCTGTGGCTTCTCATGAAGCTGATCTACATGAAGAAGACATTCGGCCTACAATTGTTGATGGGGAACTTAGCTCTTTCCATCTCTCATCATTGTTCTCAGAGTCTTTAAGTTTTGAATTTGAGGATGCTATGTCAGTCATTTCTCTTTCACCTTTTGTGCATGCTCAGCGTGTGCAACTTGGTGATCTATTGGATGTTCAGGAGGTCAGATCAAATTTTGAAAGTGATGCATTCATTCTCCTTGATCATATGCCTCCTACCTATTCCTCTATGATGGCTGATCCCTTTCCTCAAAGTTTCTTTGAAGATGGAGAACACATTGCCATTGGTTTCACAAACTTCAGATACTTGTTCCATCATTTTCTTGGAGCTGATACGCCCACTCATGGTTCAAAGTTTCAAACAGAATTTCCGGTTTCCATCATGCAACTGTCTATGTCCTTGATCAAGTTGAGCACATTTTCTCTTCTTCCCAAGAAGAAGATTCCTCCAGATATAAGCATTCAGTGTGGAGGGCATTAATTTTTGGTTTCCTTTTCATGTCCATCTTTGAGGAAGGATTTTTCCCATGTGGTTTTGCCTCTTTCCTTAGTTCACATGGATAAATAAATTGTAAAGGGTGACCATAGGCCCTTGTTGCCTGTGCCCTAATTTTGGCTTCATACTCACTCACATAATCAAGCTTAAGGGGGAGTCACTAGACAGTAGGTCTCTATATCATTTAATTGATTTCCTAAGTGTTTAGTACCTTGTTCCATATATTTTGGCTCCAACTCTTCCTAGATCCCAGAATATAGGGGGAGCACATTGCTATTATATGGGGAAGTGGTTGCCTAGATCTAGGAATTGGTTACATCCACTGATCTTGTCTCCCATTAAACTATAGGTTAGTTTGATATAAACATTATAAAAGGGAAGATGAATTTAATGGCGAGGTGTGTAGGAAAAAAACATAGGTGGCTAGGCTCTCATGGCTGGTTTAGTCCTATAAGACCACCCTTTACAGGCCTTGCTAATGTGGGGTAATTTGAAGTAATAATATATAATGGGATTGTCCATTGGCTTCTGGTTTAATGGTAAGGGGCATTTAATATGAAGAGACCAAGGTGCAAATCTTATGGATTACTTGCCCGCCATTCCTTAATCTGGTGCTAAGCAATAAATTAATAAATTTTGCAGTTATTTCCCTAATCATGCAACTGCAAACATAGTATTATTCATGGTTTGATTTATTGTTTCCTTTTCCTCAACCTATAATATGGCATCCTCAAATGCTTTCCTTTTTTACACCCCTTCAACATAGCAAATTCTTGCATCCTGGATATGCCCAACAAACTTATTAGCTTAACATAGTGGCTCGTGCAACCATGCTCAACGCTACTTGAGGTTGGAACTCAAGCATGTCATAAGCGTCATTTACTAGTGTAGGTTGTCATATTACCTTTAGATGCCTACATACTCTATTCACTTTTTTTTCTATCATGCTACTAACCACCTGTATTCTTTACCTTGCATAGTCTCACAGACCTGAACTTTGAGATTGAAAGGGAGAGAGGCACGAAGTGGGTGGGCACTTACTTTTAGCATTCTATGAACTTGCCTACTGGATTAATGGAAGTTGGATAGCTAACAACAGTTAATCTTGGTCGTTTTCACTACCCTGTTATATTTAGCAAGACCCCTGAGATTTAACAGGCTTGCTTGGGCACCCTTAACATTGCTTTCGCGCCTTGATCAGCAGCCTATTCGCATTTCTTCCTGTTGGACAACTAAGTTGTAGGATCCTACGTTTTCATTGCCCTGTTGGATTTAGTATATACAACAGCTATACCCCTGAGATTTGACAACAGGCTTACTTGGTTGGGTGGGTTAGCACTTAGACCGTGCATGTTAACTTTAGTCGAGCGTGCTTCGATTCCAAATGAGAAGGTGTTTCAATATGTGGTCCCATCCCAACAACAAAACAACAAACATGGTGGATTCAATTCAAGTTGTTGTGTATGTACTACTTAGGGAATGGGTGGGTGCTAAGGAGATCCTACCTCTTGAAATGGAAAAAGTAAACCTCACATGAGGTACGAGGACTTAGCTCGAAGGGTCGTAGAGATGCAACATCGTATAATATTTATTTATTTATCTATATAGAGGAAAATAACAAAATTTTGTAGAACATATCCTTATTTATAAGGGGAGAGCGTATGAAAAATGTAATTGATCCTTTCATTTCCTTGAGTTATTGGCCTTCCGCTGGGGTTTNTCCTGTGTATCCTCTATCCACTTGTCATCTCCCTTTAGGGACTTCAAGTTGGATATGAAAAGCAGGAGAAGTGAGGGCTTAGGTAATTAAAGAAACATTTTATTTTCTTGTTACAATCTTCAACACACATTATTTTCAGTCCAAGATCGAATACCAGCACCTCCCATAATNAAATATAATAAATCCAAGTGTAGTGCTTAGTGTACTGATCTATTTTGGAAAGGGAGTGTGTGCGAGTTGTATATTCGAATAATATGGCTGGGCCCAACCAACTTCACTTTG
>LPNX011041818.1:946414-973373 GCA_001517045.1 Pseudotsuga menziesii | reverse complement strand
TTACTTTCAGTTCTATATTTGTTCATGCGGTGAATGTTTAATATTTGTTTAAATTTGCTTCAAGTGAATCAAACTTAAAGTCTTTCTTTCCTTTATTTCCTGTTGGTTCAATAAGTTTCACATTAAAGCATTATCTTCTGCTATCTTTGTTTATACAGATAAGTTTAGATCAGCTGTACATTGCTTAAATAATTTGATTTGTTATTTATAATCTTTTGACTCCATTTAATATAGGCACTGGTCTTGTAATTCCGTAATCTTAATAAAAAGATCCCTTTAATTAATCTTCAATTAATTAATAAACCTGGAACATAGTCTTTCCATAGGGACTACCCCCCTTGGCTCTGTTGGGATCTTGCCTAAACGGAGGAGCTGTAGACTGTGGTGACAGTGGTCCCCAGCTCTCGCTTGCCCCCAAGGACACACATAGCAGGTTGTGACTTTCCTGCGTCTTAAAGTGTGAATTAGGCGGCAACACCACCCAATCCATGTTTTATGGTCACTCATATGGAATCTAAGCCCACTTAGCCAATTCGTGACCTTTTTCCTAGATTTGGGATGGATACTTGCTATATGGGGGGATTTTGTCTAATTCTAAGCCTGCCACATGTGAGCCACTCTAGTTGCCTCCAAAGCACTCAAATTTCTCTATTGAGAGTGTATTATATCTGTACACATTCTATTGATTAATATATAGATGGATATTCTATCATTTGAGTTCTAATTCTTATGTTCTTGATCGATTTTCTTCTCATTAGTCCCCTAAACTCTGTTAGAATTAGGTGAAGTTTAATTTTTTTACTAGATCAACCTGTATCAAAATCTCACACCTTCAACCCAAAAGGGTCAAAGTTTCAAAAAGTTTTGTCGCACAACTCAGAGTCGAGACACAAAAAAACATGGAGGCCAACCTAGTACAGAGGTCAGAGTGGGGAAGGTCTTTGATTTGATAAGTCTCATCCGATGTCAAGGGAGAGAGACTGCATAACAAATAACATGGATGGATGGAAAGACAAGTGAACATGTGGTGCCAGAGGTAGGTGGGGAATGGCCTAAGTTTTTCAAGGGGTAACCCTACTGATGAGCATATGCCTTAGTCTTAACACTAGGTTGTTTAACCATTTCAAATGTTAGTCCAAATGCAACCATAAGATACATAATCACCATGCTACTACGACATATGATGAGTCACATCCAAGGTATTTTTTAAGGATTCTAATAGTATACCTAAGTATAGTATTCTAGGCGATTATTTTGAATTGAAAAAATCATGTACATAGATAGTTCGATGAAAATTAAATATGAAACATACAATTTACTATTGAAAATTGTAAATTTTGGTGAATATTACAATAAAAAAACATATTTTAGGTAAATATAGGTGATATTAGAGAGTAGAAATGACTAAATAAAGATTGTTTTTTAGAAAAAAAGCCCCAAAAAATAGCCAATTGGCAAAATTTTGTCCCTAAAAATTACCCTTACTCACATTTACTAAGATAATCAGGAAAGACAACATATATATGCAAACCTCATGCTGTATACTTGCTCAGTCATCTCTACATCTGGATTTGAAATGTCTTGACAGTCTCGGGGGGCAAGGAAGATACATTAGCTTCCTGCTTTGCTGCATTGCTAAAGTGACCAATGGTCTAACAAGTTTCCCTTCGAGATCATGAAGGCTCAAAAGTGACAAGGGCAAGCTAATAATACTGGGCTGGAACACTGGCTGCCTATGTAGGCATTCTGCCATTGATCATCATTGTGAAAATGTAGGGCTCATCTCAATGAAGGAATGGCTTAGGTTCGAGACAAACTACTTGAATCATCATGGTAGCCCAACAACTATGGATGTGATAAGAAGTCCTACCCTTCTAATCAATCCAACCATGTTGTGAATATTTAATTAAATTTTATTAATTATAAATAATTACATTATTAGGTTACTAGTGAAAGCGCGTAACCCTTCACTATGCTTGCTCAAGCCGTATAAAGGCGAGCTTATTGTACATTTATAATCATCATCTAATACATTATTCTTATTTTACTATCAAACATGAAAGTTGGATTTGATTTTTAAGAGTTCAACCGGATACGGTTGCTCCAAGTGGTATTAGAGCGGATTCGCTCCTTCGACCTGAGCTCGGATTCAGCTCATCCTCCCTCTCCCATTCCACCCTGTTGTTATCGCCTATTGCTGTCCTTCCTCTTCACTGCCACTCCCTCCTCAATGCCCTCCTCACTCCACTCTAATCGCTGCCATAGCTCATGCGGGCCATCAACCCACACAACTCCACAACACCCCACAAGTGCAAAGCACCTGCGCATTCCCCTGGCTTGCACGCTGCCAACACTCACCTTCCTCCACAACCGCCACCTGCACACATTCTACCTGCCCTCGCCACGCTCCTCCACGCAGCCCTCCTGCATATCTTCCTGCGCTCCCAATCTTCCCACGCTCTTTTGCCGCCACTTCTGTATTCACACCACGCTGCCTTGCCAGCCCACGCTGTCCTCCTTCCTTCGTCCGTCTGCCCACTAGCCTAGCCCCCAGCTCCATCCCATCCTGCGCAACCTCATCTCCATGTTCATCCCCACGTCCCACTTGCAGCCCCAACGCCATTTCCCCATCCTGCGCGCCACCCGCCTGCACACGCTTCTGCTCCCCCCCTTCCTCCACAGCCACCCCGTCTGCACATCGTCAACCGCGCCTCCCATCATCCTCATCTCCACACGTGCCTCCTCCACGTAGCCTTCTGCACAACCTCCTTCCAACGACCTCCTTCACACCCATGCGCTGCAGCTCGCCCACCTCGTTGCAGCTTCGCTTGCTCCTCCACCATTTCTCCTTCCATCATTCTCACGGGCCCATTTCTTCACGCCAACCCTAAAACCTGAAAAAAAAAAACAATATTTAAATTAAATATTATATAATAATATTATTATTATAATATTTATTTTTAAAAATTTAAAACAAAAAAACCTATATACAAAATATTATATAGTTTATATAAAAAAACAATAATAATATTAACTAATTAATTAATATTTATTATTATTCAAAAAAATAAGAAGTTTCCACTTCTCAAAAGTCAAAATAGCGTCGAAATACACACCTCCGCATATAAGGTCCAAGACCATGGTAGAGCTAAAAGAGCAAATCGAAAAAATGGAGAAGGACATCAAGTCCCTTGTCGCCAACCAAAAAAGCTTGAAGGAAGAGATGAAAAATAACTCTACAGTACTCAAAGACGTGATTGTTCTGGTACTAGAAAGAAGGATGGAAGAAAAATTTGACATCTTGAACGAAAAACAAAAAGACTTGGATGACAAAATGAGCACCATGACTCAAAACATAAACACC
Organism: Pseudotsuga menziesii; assembly: GCA_001517045.1. Lineage (NCBI taxonomy): Eukaryota > Viridiplantae > Streptophyta > Pinopsida > Pinales > Pinaceae > Pseudotsuga > Pseudotsuga menziesii. The sequence goes on along the minus strand of LPNX011041818.1, from coordinate 970,009 downwards.
TTAACATAGAACTTGAGCACCATGACACAGAACCATAATACATTAATCGAGGTGTTACAAAGACTCATACCTAGTTCGAACCAAGTCAGCAGTCCAAACATGTTAGATGCCTCATTTCATGTTGCCACACAGGAAACACTCGCAAAGAATCAAGAAGATTTGCAAAAATAAATAAAGATTAACAATGCGACGCTTAAACAAGAGATAGAAACAAAAATACTCCCAAATATGGAGGCACGATTAAACAACAAAATAGACGCTATCAGTAAGATAGTAGAGAATAAGAAAACTAAAAATCATCGCCAACAACGAAGCAATTCAAATATGTCACTTGCACTGTCCAGTAGCTCCGAGCCACCATCAAACGGTAAAGAAAAAGGTAAACAATATCATCCTTACATAGTGTACCCACCTATGGCAAAAATAGAGTTGTCGAAATACAATGGAAGTGAATACCAATGCGTTTCCTGGCTAAACAAGGCGGAAGAATACTTCGATATTTACAATATTCAATCCGACGAGGAGAAGGTGAAATATGCGTCAATGCATATGGAAGGGTACGCCTATAATTGGTACTTATGGTGGAAGAGAGACAATTTTTCCTACACCTAGAACTTGTTCAAAAATGATTTTCTTAATAGGTTTTGTTGTCCGCCGAATGCACACCGTCAGCAGAAATCTTTTGGGCTGCTGTTTCCCTAAGCGGGAAAGGTGTGGCCTTGGGGGCAAGCAAAGAGCCAGGTGCTGTCACCTGATCCCAGCTCCTCCGTTTAGGCTAACTCCTAACGAAGCCAAGGGGGGTAGTCCCTAAAAAAGGTTGTCTAAGGCTTTTTGTTTTAAAGTGTTCTTAGATGTAAGATGAGAATTAGTGTTGTTTAAGAGTTTTGATATACATAAAAAAGACCAATTATGCAATCCACGTTGTTATTTGCAAAACATGATATAAATGAATAGACATATATTAAGGCATCCACGCATAAAATAACTTAAACAAATGGACAAATGGTCCAAACCAGATGATGCAAAAAATAAACAGATCAGTGCCTAAAAAATGGAGTCAGGATGTTGAAAATCTAAGTCTCAGATGTTTGTGAGATCATTTTGCAAATGTAATTGGTCAAATTTTAATGTACGTTTTATGAATGATCTTGTTAATTAGGCGAGGGGGATTTCCACATGGAAATATAACCGAAAATACTCTAAGTGGCTCTGTTCAAGCACATGTTGGACAATCCGGTTTGTAGTCAGGCGTTCGATAACTGTCCAACTACTGTGAAACAAGGAGAGCTACCTAGCGTACCCATTAAGAGATTGACCACTCAGAATATTGCGCTAAATGCAGGGTGGTAAATTTTATTATGATGGCAGTTGAAATTATATCTGTGAATTAAATAGCTACAGTGCTTCTGGGTATCCCGATCGGGTAGAGCATACACATTGTAAAAATAAGTAAATTCCAATTTTATGGGGATGGTGATTTGCAAATTTTATTAACACACAAAGCTCTTCGACAGAGAGTGTTCTTGATCCACCTTATGGTGAGATTCAAGAGTCTTATCTAATCTATGATGCGAATGCAATGCAAGTGCTCTCCGACAGAGAGTGCTCTTGACTTGTCTTATGACAGGTTCAAGAGTCTTATCTAATCTATGATGCAGGTGCAATGCATTAATGCTCTGCGATAGAGAGTGCTCTTGACTTGTCTTATGACAAGTTCAAGAGGCTTTGGGTTCCTTTTAAAACTTTATTAATCAAAGAGCAAGAAATATAAGGAAATAAATGACATGCATGTAATGAAATTAAACTGGCAATTAGTGAAAATAAAACCAAGTCTAAAATAATCTAAACTAAGCAAAGATAAAAAATCAAACCAGACACACTTCCCCCAAATAAGGGAAGTAAGAAAAACGTGGGAGGCTTGACCCCACTAGTCATTTTTTATTAATAAATTACAACTTTGGTAATTTAGCCCTTTTGAAAAGAACTTGGAAAACTAGAAGATTGAAACAAGCTTTAATAGATTTTACAAAGGATGTATTTTTCGTTTATGCCTGTCTTCTTGATTTTTTAAGCTTTTTCTTCAATTTCTTCAAGTCTTGTTTTTTCTTGGTTCACTTCCTCAGTACCTGCACAAGAAAGCCAAACACACTCATGCACACATTATTTGTCGATAAAAAATAGATCTAACAAGATGCCAAAGAAAAATGAAATTATTCAAAGCACAAAATTACTTTTTTTAAATGCACTTTTCGGTCTTTTTTGAAGTAAAACTAGTGAAAATTACATGCAAAAAAAAGGGAAAAAAGACTTGAAAAGATGAAGGAATGGGGGATCCAACAAAGAAGTTAGATGGCTGCAAACATGAAGTAATGGACAGCCAACCAAGAAGTGAAAGATGGCTGCAAAAGAAAGGAAAGCAAGCTCAAAAAGAGTGCCAAAAAGTGGCCACAAAAGATTTCAAAAAATGCTGAAAATTGAGGTGAAAGAGGGCAGCCAACTAAGAGAGAAGTTGGCTGCAAAATAATGAGGAATATGACAGCCAAACAAAGAGAAGAATGGCTGCAAATAAAAAGGCCAAAGAGGGAAGGAAGCCAACAAGTGAAAGAGGTGGTTGCAAAAATAGAGAAAAAGAGGGCGCAAAAGAGTGAAGAAAATGGGTAAAAAAATGAAAAAAGGAAGGTGAGAAAATGAGGAAAAGAGAAGCAAGGTAGAAGCAACAAGAAAGGTAAAAAAAAATGAAGACAAAGAATCAAAGTAAAAGAGGCAATAAGAAGCAAGAAGAAGAATGATAGATGGATCTGATAACTAAGGAAAATATTTTAAGTTTACGAAGGATAGGTAAAAGCCCCTTTTAGCTGTGTTTCTTGACTGGAAAATAAGCGCTTTGCATGCCCTGCACGGTGAAAGTGTTAGATAAAAAACTCCTGCTTCGTGAAGAGGTGGTTGAGCTTCAACCCCCTTCTCCACCTTCAGTGATCCCTAAAACACAATTCTCTATCAACAAAACACAAGATCAAATGCCAGAATGTTTAATCAAGAAAATATCTGAAAAGCAATGGTATACCTACTACTTCCTGTTCAATTCAGATGTCCAATGGATTTTACATAGATAATCAACTTATAACGCTAAATGATTACCCTACTGTGCTAGATTTATAGCCTTCATAAGCTAGCAATGATCATGTACTTTGCAAAAAGAAAAGAATAAGTTTAAGAAAGATGTCACCTCCTACAAGATGAAAGTCAAGCACCAAGAACCCATGCATGGACCTCCAAAGTCACTTTATTCCATTCATTAAACAAATAAAACTGTTACAATTTGAGCAGAGGTCTCTTGCAAATTCTCCATATGCAAAAGGGAAGAAGAGCCTCTTATTTATACAAAAAGGAAAGAAAATAGAGCTCAAATCCCTAAATCCGGACTAAGAGTAACATCGGAGCAATTGAATGAGCTCGACATGATGATTCAGAGTTGAACTGAGTTGTAACTGAGATAAGATTGAGTTGTAATGATGAGGGGGGGTGATGTGGCTCATTCTCCCTCGTAATGATCACCCAGCCAATAGATAACCCACACTTCAACCAAAAACGAATTTGACCAAAGAGGGCGAATTTCTGATGGTTAGTTCAACTGCTACACTCCGATACTTAATTTGAAACTCATCGATGTTGATTGGGATCATCATAAATGCTCCGTGCCAAGCTAATTAGCTCTCTGTTTTATTCAATTTGGCCTTTTTTGGAGATATTTTGATTTTCTCCAATTTATTATTTTTTATTATTTTAATTAATATTTCTCTTTTTTTGGGTTTTTTAAGAAAATATTAACTATAAGGCCAAATAATAGTCCAAAACTTAAGATAAGTGTGTCTAGGGGCTAAATGAATGTTTTGGCTTAGAAGATAAGTGTTTATTTGCCAAAAACACCCCCGGGACCACTTAATTATTACAAAATGAAAATTTTCAATTAAACCATGGTCAAAATGATTTAATTATTTGAAAATTTTAATTCATTCCTTTAGTCAAAAAATAAAAATTAAAAAACTCAACGCCGCTGGTAAAATTTCTTTTTTTTGACAATTTTTTAAAGCATCCCGAGGCTTAGGAGATGACCATAGAACATACCAATAGTGCCTAGTAGGTTCATATTTATTAGTTGGACTCTAATAACTGCCCAAGGCCCAAAACTCAAAATCGGGCACTCCAGCTTTGGAGGAAGCGGGAGAAAATCTCATCGATTATACTTGGCTATAGGCAAAGCATAATTGACAAGGGAAAAAACTCCTTGGAATACCTTAGTTGAAATTTTACGTCTTAGGGGACCAAGCCACTCAAAACCCCTACTAGCACACTTTATTACAAAAACCCCACGGGGCATGGTCATTTCAACATAAAAATAAAAATGACTAGCCAAAATTGGCTAGGAAAAACATTCTGAACATCTACTGCAGTGAATATGAACATTGACCATGATCATCAAATGGCGGCTCAACAGGAGGCTCAACTATGGTGCAAAATAGTTGGTAACAGGTTTCAAGGAATCAAAGAAGATGAATTTTTTAGTAAACTTATCAGATTACAATAGGTTGAAGTGTTGAAGAATTCACACATCAGTGGGAATCCTTATCGACACGAGTATTTGGGTTGTCTGACAAGCAAAGACTCGAAACCTATTTAGGAGGTCTTAAATCGTACCTCCAAAAAGAGTTAAAGTTACATGACATACCTAACATAGAAGTAGCAAGACATAAAGCCAAAGCTGCCGATCGCAAATCGGAAGGAATAAGAACAAGAGGTGATAACCATTATCGACAAGAAAAAGAGACACAATGTAGGTACTGTGAAGATACTTGGTCACCCGACCATCAATGTCACAAACATCAATCATATGCCTATGAAATGGAAAATAGGTTGAAGTCATCTAACAATTACTCTGATAATAGAAAAAATAAGAAAAACATATGTTGTCGATGCGGTGATGATTGGACCCCTGGCCATAAATGTAGGAACAATTAGACAATACATTGTAGAATCATCAATTGGAAGGAAGTGCAAGTCTCTGCACCAGAAATCTCGTCCGATTCTAATACTGACACCGAATCAGAATGAAGGACGACATTAAGAATTGTGGACAAAGTTTTTCCCAAGGGGAAGGCAATGTTGTGAATATTTAATTAAATATTATTAATTATAGATAACTAGATTATTAGGTTACTAGTGAAAGGGCGTAACCCTTCACTATGCTTTCTCAAGCCATATAAAGGCAAGCTTATTGTATAAATACTCAAGCTTTGTGGACAAAGCTTTTCCCAAGGGAAAGGCAATGTTGTGAATATTTAATTAAATATTATTAATTATAGATAACTAGATTATTAGGTTACTAGTGAAAGGGCGTAACCCTTCACTATGCTTTCTCAAGCCATATAAAGGCGAGCTTATTGTACATTTATAATCATCATCTAATACATTATTCTTATTTATCATTCAATATGAAAGTCGGATTCGACTAGTAACCGACCAACTAGATACGGTTGCACCAAACCATCTGACATAACAATGCATCCTGTGAGTCCCCATGGCTCTTTAAACTCCTCCAATCTTTGAGTGTAGTCAACCTTTTTAGCTTGAAGGATAACCCCTCTCAAGTCATCAAAGGTGGGGCCCTTATACTGCAGGCCAACAACAACAACAACATCAAACATAGGTTGGTAGAAGGGGTTGGTCTTGGCAACATTGAAAGGATCGTCACTCCATAAAAAACACCTACCCACAAGCTTGTCTGCTTCTTGCTTCTCCTTTATTTTAACCATAGACCTGATAGAAGGATGTGCACCAGCTGTTGTTCTTGGAACAAAGAAAGTTGAGGCCATTGAGAGAATTGTGGAACTGGAAGGTGCAACTGAGGTAAAGCTCTCACTTCCAGTTCTACTTCTTCTCATCTTAGTTCCCATTGATGCCCTCACATCTCTCATATTCATATCATGAAGTGATTTATTGGCATTTTGAACAATTTTTAGGGTTGCTTGTTCACAAATTCCCTCTTCATGACCTAGAATTTGTGCAAGGTGTTATTTCAGCTGACGGATACCCCCTGTCATTTCCTTTCCAGACAACTTGCAATTCATTTTTTGCTGATTAAACCCCTCCAACGGATACCATATACCCACATAGAGTCCAAAGCTTTAGACATTTTGATTTTTCACACAACAATTATTCCACCTGGGGCAAAGAAAAATGGAAGATGAAATTCAGATTCAAGCTGAACAATGAAGATAGTAGATAGTAAGATACATTAAAATTTTGCCCCCCCGCCCCCAAAAAAAATGCTGCAAATAACAAAACAAACCTAGATTTCGCATAAATGGTAGTAGATCTCTCTTTAAAATTTGGCAAGAAGAAGGAGCATTGATAAGACCCTAAACCTTTAAAGATTTACCCAAATAAATAAAAATGATGAGCAAATGGTGCACAATGATATACATACCTGCAAATTGGGAAACCGTTGATGGGAATCAATCCTCAATCCACAATAACTCGGTGATGGTAGATAGAAACACAATGAATCTACTTGGCTCCAAGAAAAATGATAGCAAGCTCCTTTGCTCTCCAAACCCCTCAACTAGCAAGCAAAATGACTAAAAGAAGTAAAAAATTGGGTTATATGCTGGGCTGTCTGTGGCTTGGGGTGATTTTTTCTATTGACTTTTGATTTTCTCTAAACATTGGGAAAACTGCGATATTTTCAAAATCACAATATTTTGTAAAAATCACGATTTTTGGTAGGCAATTGATTGTTTTGCCTTACACATCGTGATTTTTGGCAGGCAATTTATTGTTTTGCCTTAAAACATTGCGATATATCGGTGATGTCTTCCACAGATAAAAAAAAATTTTGAGCAAACTTTTGGAGCTTTTCTCATGTTAGCATATGAACTTTATGTTGAAGATTAAAGGTATGGAAGTGCAAGCAAGGAGCTAGATCAAGGCCATCCAAGTGAGTCATTACTCCAACTGGTGGAGCTTATTTAGGTGTGAACTCCACTTTGAATTCTTGTGTTTGTTTAGTTTTTATTTGCTCTAGCTTCTTACAAATCTAGTAGTAACTAGTTTTAGGGAAGAGCTTAGGAAAATTCACACTTTAGTCTGGTGCTGAAATTGACATCTTACGAGTTATTTCCTTGCTATTTCATTTGATTTAATTTTCAGCTCTCAGGATTTCTGTAGCATGCACAAAGGCAGCCCTTAGATCCTAGGATTTTAATGAAGTTTTTCCTTATTGCATAAAGGATTGTTGACTCCATTAGCCCAAGGAAACTTTAGGCACTAGTACACCCTTTTCTCACCATCCTAAAAATAAAAAATAGAAAATTCAACATTTTAAAATTTATTTGTATTCTGGAAATTGTATTTCATTTTCTATTATAAATTTATAAGTAATTTGCGATTTTTGCAATAAACTTAATTTAGAAAATTTGATTTCCAAAGATACACATTAGTCTAGGGGCATCATCTTATATCTCAAACTAGACTAATTCACCAAATGGATGTCAAGAGTGCCTTTTTAAATCGTGATCTTCGTGAGAAATTTATATGCAACGATCACTTGGTTTCATCAATTCTAATACTTCAAATTTGGTATGCAAGTTGAACAAGTCCTTGTATGGTCTTTTTTTTGCTAAATTCGGCTTCAATTAAAATTCAAAATAAGCAAAAAAGATAAAAAACCGGCTTCAATGAAAATTCAAAATAAGCAAAAAGATACAAGTGCTGTGGTGGCTAGCCTGTCACTAGGGAAACCAGACCAGCCACACAACCAAAGTTTTATCAGTCTTCCATACAGAATTATGTTAATGTCACTTAAAAACAACTCCCAGAGGGAGGCAAAAAATTTAGAAAACTACTTGAGCTGGGCTAGAAACTAGGTGTTCTGATAAAACTAGGCCCAATATCAACAATTCTAGTGAAGCTAACATGCAAATTAACTATAAAAACAGAACAAGAAATCCTATAAAAGTCTGAAGGAGGACATAGAACAAAACTTAAAGAGTCATCAGATATTGTGATATGAGGCACCTCAACATTGTCTTTGGCTCTGCTTGTCTGCCCTGGATCAAAACACTCCTTGAAAACCAACCATGTGGTGGCATGAGCAAAAATGTTCATCTTCGCCCCGAGCTCGATTTGAGCCCTAGCTATTCACTTAAGAAGGGCCTCCATACGATCCAGGTGAGCCTGAGTGGTGTTGTTAGGAATTAAAATTTCTTGTTTTTCTGCCTCATGCTCCATTAAGGTTTGGCCCAAAAGGGTTTTAGTCTGCCAGAGGAGAGTGAGAGTCTTGACATACTTGGTGTCCCTGGTCCTGGCCGACCCTGAGTCCTCTGTCATTTTCCCGAAGTCTGTGAGGAGGGAGGCAGGATCCTGTTCAGATTGCTTACTAGAAATCCAATTCTCCATATCCCTAATCTGCTACTGAATCGGAACATACACCATGCCACTAAAGCTAGCACGTGCTTTGTCATGCTTTTTGAGGACCCTTGGAATGTGAGTGTGTTGGTGTCCCTGGGCCTGTTTGCATTCCATTCGCTTGACACGAACCATCTTGCTTCTCCTGTAACTGTTGCTAAGACCAATCTTCAAATATTGGGCTTGGTGAGGACTTGGAAGGCGAGACCAATTGCCAAATCATAACTTTGAGTCTGTTGTGTCCACCCTAAGACATCCCTTAAGGCTTAGAGTCCTACAATAATCTTTGGAAAATGATGGGCTGTCGTGTTTGCTGAGCAAGAGGATATGGGCAGGAGGTGGAGATGATGCCTCCATGATGAGCCATGAACCTGCATGCGAGTGGAGCCTTCGTAACATGAACGGAAGAGGGATCAAACTGAAACGAGGACAGGCAGGCGACCTTCGCTTTGTTAGTTTTTCTAACCTAATTAGCTTTATTAGGATCTTTATTTGAAAGAATAACAAGTACAACAAGATACACAAGATAGAGTAGATACGCAAGACACAAAGATTTTCATCGGGGAAACCATAAAGGAGAAAACCCCACAAACATCCTCATGATAGTTCCGTCACAAAGACTGTATCACGAGATGATCAAACACAATAAGAAGAAGTCTTCTGCAGCTATCTATCTCTCCTCCTTGTCTCTCTCTCTCTCTCCTCATGCGAACTTGAGTGAGTGAGTGTGTGTATAAATGAGGGAGGGCGCCTCCCTATTTATACCTTTTAAGTGTCTGACCTAATACATGACTGGGGCTGACCTCTTACCCTAACATGGCCGACTTCCCCTAGAGAGACTCCAAAAATACATTACATGATGTTATATTGAGGACTATTTCCTCAACTTACAACGGAGGTTGTACTTAAGGTCCATACATAATAATCATAGTTGCACAGGTATCGCTCCAGGGATTTTTCCACCCCGTATCTGGCGTTTCCCCGCTCCTGGGAGCTTGGGAGTTGGTACGAAACGTCCCCGTTTTGATCGGAGTGTTATCACCCGCCTTGTAGTTGCCTGTGTGAGGTGGATCCAGGATGGATGGTAGAGGGACAAGCAACTAGGGGGTGGAACCACGACTGCGTAGACTCTCAAATGGATGGTTGCCACGCCAATCAAGGCAGCCTTCACTTTATGTTATCCTAGTCCAAGACAACAACGGGGGAGACCCGGATCTACTCCCGACAGGAGAGATCAGACCTAGACACTAGAACAGATCAAATGGGGCTTCAAGGTACGTAAGGTGCAAGGTGAATGGAAACCCTAGCTCTAGGGTTTAGGTACTAGCAACTGATGGGGATGACCACTGTCTTGGGAAACGTAACTGTGACAGGGTGACCAAAGACAGAGTTGGGACTGTCTAGTACCAAGGATACAGACTCAGTGAAAGATAGGTAACTTGAATTATCAATAAATGTTGGGAAAGAGAATGGGAGTAAGCTCAAGTTAGGGTTAGCACTAGAGATGGAGATTAGTGCCTTTAATGCATTGGGCAATGGAGTCAGCATCAACACAACGTTTCAGTGAACCCACCTGGGATATACCCCGATCTATGGACCCAGAAAAGGATTTGGCCCGGAAGACTCAGGTTACAGGAGATCCAACAGGAGGAGGGCTAGCGCTAGGGTTTGGAGAAGCTGATTTGCAGATCTGTAGCCACCAAGAAACTATCAGCTCAGCGTTGGAGGGGAAATGAGATTAGGATGGTCCGATCTACAAACCCAAATCAGAAAATTGCAAGAAAAATCAGATCTAGAAAAGTCAAAATCTGATGAGGGGCGCTAGGGGGGCTGAAAACCAATTTTTCAGATCTAGGGAAACCTGGAAGGAACTAGCTTAGCGTTGGGGGTGTTCTGGAGTGCTCAAGCCCTGATCTATCAGCCTAGCCTGTCAGATTTCAGAAAAAGTCCAGTTTTCAGTGAGGGCGCTAGGGCTGTTTCAGTCAAAAACTTAGATATAGGTCAAACTTCCAAGAATCTGGACAGCGTTGAGGGTGATTTGGACTATGTGGGACCCGATCTATCCGTCTGTGAAGTCAGAATTCAGAAAAATTCAAAACCCTAGCAGGTCAAATTTTCAATGGGGGTTTATGCAGTTTTTTGGCTAAAAATCAGATCTAGGTCAAACCAGAAGGAGTTTGACTAGCGTTGCAGTAGATTTGGTGAAGGGGAGACCCGATCTATGAAACCCGGAAGTGGTTTGGCCAAAGATCGGACGATTCCCAGATTTAGTGCTTTTTAGGGTTTTTAATATTTTAGGAGTTTTCAGAAAAATTTGAGGTAAAGCAAGGCACAATGGAATAAGATCTGAAGAGAAGAGACTTACCTGTTAGATCTTACCTGGAAATGCTTGTAGAAGTCTTTAACAGTGATGATCCTTGCTATCCCGATCAATTCTGGAAGATCCAAGTGATTTCTATGAAGGATGTAAGCCACAAGCCACCAATGCGCCCCCTATCCTGCATGAGCAAACGTCAACAATATCAGATTTTCCAATATAAGATAAAGAAACCAAATGCTACAAGAAAGTAAAACGAAGTAATCATAGATCACAATAAAATTAATGAAAACTCCCTGATCCAAGACGAAGAAAACCGAGCGAGTTGAGGTCCCCCTGCAAAAACGCTCCAGCCAAAACGCCCTCTTGTAGACAAGACAATGATAGTGGAAAAAATATAGATCTCACATGAATTTCCAAAATGCTAGGAAGCATAAGACTATCCAATCACCATTTGAGAACATCAGATGCAAAGCAGATCCGGAAAATATCCACAAAAAAGTCTTTCTATTATTCAGATCCAAGAGCCAAAGACCCCTTACAAATGAGAAGCTCACTCTTTTAAATAGAAATTAGAGAACCACAATCATAACCGAATCCTAACCACTTTCAAAACGAGTGGCTAAGATTAAAAGATGAAATGTTCTAATCAATGGTTGAGATGAGCTCAACATACAATACATGGATCAATATAACCATAAAGTACCAAATTGGACTAAAACACCTATAAAGAGGGTAACCCACTCAACAAGAAATAAATGAAGCACACGGTGGGTCCAAGGAGTGTTTGACTAACTCCCTCTGGGTGTCCTCGTGGCACAATAAAATAATATAATAATTTAATTCTTTGACTTTGTGCCTCCTTGAGGAAATCGTGAGCCTCCCAAAAGCTCCAAAAAATAATATAAAAATGCCCAAAAACAGGTGTGGGCCCAATCAGGTGCTACAACTGCTAGAGAAGGTGTGGAGGACATCACTCTCATCATTGTGACTCATCCCATGTCATTTCTTTGCCTCAGTAGCCCAAATCGATTTCTTCAATAGCCATTAATCAGTTTTTAATCTGTCTCGGGAAATGTGATCCTGCCAAAACAACCTCCTAGGGTGCCTGCATTGTCAAATTGAGCCCACCAGGCTTTCTGGGATGGGGGTACTATGGTACAAACAAGTGGTTGCACCCCCTATGCCCATACAACGCCCTAGGAGATCCAACTAAAACATTTCCTTGCTCAGACATATCAACCTGTGAAGAAAAACTGCATCAGAGAGGCAGAATGAGCCTGATCATATCTGTAAGTGCCTGGAACTGGAAATAAACTGTCTCATTAGACTCAGAGAGTCCAAATCCATCTAAGGTGTATACTCATACCCCTCACAGGTCTCTTTCTGATCATCAGTCATATCCAATAAATAATATAACCATTTGTAAATGATCAGACACCAATAATAACTCAGACTATCATCCATCTGCTGCAAGTGTTAAAAGGCTAAGACATGCTCTACAACTCAATTAAGCAACAATCACAACAAGTAGCATTCATTTCACTGGCGGTACATCAACCAATACATATATAAGGCTTTATTTATTATTACTCAGACGACTTTCAGGACTATACTCACTGCATAGCTGTAGTCAATTTGCTAGTGAAGGGTGAAAGATGAAATTTACAAGGCTAAAGCAAAGGATGACTTCCTGCTCAACATCATAACACTTTGGATAATGGAAAGGGAATACTCACTATAACCAATGTCGGACAAACAACAACACAAGGAATGGCAGTGCCTCACAAATGGGTGAGTTGTTTAGAGAGTGCTTATTCAACTTAGGCATCATGACTACATCAAGCTTGATCCAAGTTCATTAGGATCATCATTTTATTTCATGGCCTTTTTGGCCTATATGACCCTTTGGGACTTCACCAGTGCTTAAAAGCACAGCTAATCCCAGCTTTCATCTGGGGCATATTTATTTTTATAAGGTCAGCAATATTTGGATATAGCATATTTTTAACCATTGCCTTTTTTGGACCTTTTATTATACTCTTCAAGGAGTATTTTAGAATTTCATTGCTCTTGCCCTCTTTACATATGTTAAGAGCCAGTTTTATAAATTTCATTTTCCATGGGCGCATATTCAATATTTTCAATACAGGTAGTACATGAGCTTTCAGTTTTAGCCAACAACATCTCAAGTGACTAGGGAAGTTCTGCACAGTGCCAAATGTCGGGACAACCAACCAGAATGATTTAGGCATACAATCCAACTCACCAAAGGCAAGTTTTGTCACCAACTCAGAGCCGAGACACAATATAAACAAGGAGGTTTGTCCAACAAAAGTTCTAGCAGGGAAAAAGGTCTTCCATGCCATAAGTCAAGAAGTCAGTTGGGTTGAAAACTAAACTGGAAGGTAATGGATGGGTGGAGCCAATGAATGATGGAGCCAACACTAGCAAGCCAAAACAATGGTGGGAATGACTACCTCTATTCTCCCCAAGGAGGGTAAGACCAATGAGTATAGATAAGGAACTTCCAAGTCTAAGTAGGGACATCAATACATAGTACAAAATACATTCAAGTCCATATAATTATGACTGCCAGATCATGATACCACGAGTTAATACATGTCACAAAAATCAGTATAAGAGCAATAATAACCATAACACAATATAAAAAACTGAGTCATAATCATGCAATATAATCCATCTGAGACACCATCTATCCAATGAGAAAGAACTGATATAAAATTGGGCATCAATGACTGCTCTGTAATGACATAAATGGCTACATCGGTCCTCAAATCTGAGTGTCTTGAGACTCAGTCCTGACATGGGAGAATACAATAGTCCACTAATATAATAATGATCCATCAAAACTGCTCATCTCAGCATCTCATATGTAAGAGATCTGGCTGAAAAATGTAGTGTGTCTGAAAAATAGAATATGGTAGCCTGGCTACTATATATGTGATAACACGGAGCTTCTTTGGGAACCTGGGAGCTTTTCGAGAGCTTTTTGGGAACTTGCTTTTGCCGCTCCCTTTTTATTGGGAGCTTGTAGAAGCTCCCAGTCTGTTTGGGAGCTTCCAGAAGCTCCCAAATAGATAGGGAGCTTCTACAAGCTCCCGACCATGTGGAGGCCAAAATCATAAGAAAAGCATAAGAAAAGTTCTGAAAATCAATTGAATGATTGAAGTTTATTGTGTCAAGAAATCACTAATAATAAAAAATTCAATTGAATCTATCAATAATGCCATTTTTTTAATTTTCAAGGTTATATAAATAAAGAGGGCCCACACCTCTTACCCGCGTACCCAACATACCCGCGTTCCAGAAACTTGTGCAACATTAGATAATAATGACATCGCGAAAGGAGGCAAACACATCTCCGATGGGGGTACAACAACATACAATGATAATATACATCAAAATATCTTTCGAAGTTACAAATACATCAACACTCCCTCTTAACTAGAAAGGTATTCTCTCTCTCTTCACAATCATCAACACATCTGGTCTAGTCATCATCACATCTGGTCTAGCCATCATCACAGAGTCATCATCATAGCTATTGCCATAGTCATCTTCTTATCGATCATCGAGTGGTACTATCTGTCATCGAAAGTTTCTATAGAGCCAACCCTTTTTCATACTTGGTGTAGGCCTAGTCCTCATCCAGGTCTTCATCACATCCACGAGCAAGCCATCACGTAGGTACAAGACCATTCTTTACATTGCCACTTCTATAACCTGCGTCTCCTACCATCATCTCGTCGTATCCAGATCATCTCTTTGTCCTGCACAAAACAAAAACAAGAACAAAAACACACAAAGCACACGTAGCATAGCCTAGATGCAGAACACTTGCGTTCTACCAACATAGGAATATGCCAGGATCTAACCTGCATCTACCACTATGCGAGAATCTCCTAGGAGCACACCAAGTGCATTACATCTCTCTACGGTCAACCTGCGTTCTACCAACATAGGAGAACTTCCTAGGTGCACACCAAGTGCCTTGTGACCTCATCATCTCCCACATGGGAACACACTCATACAAGGGCTGATTACGACTGAACAACCTGCGTACCACGCCAAGATCTTTTTTGTTCAGGTTAACCTCAAGGACTTATTACATCCGAACAACGTGCGTCCATGATCTTTTCCGTTTAGACTACCTTCTAGGACTGATTACGTCCGAGCAACCTCCTTACCACGCCAGGACCCCTTTTACACTCCGGACAACCTACATGACTTATTACATTCGAGTAACCTGCGTACTACACCAGGACTCTCTATTTACACTCGGATAACCTGTACTAGGACTGATTACATCCGATGACAACCTGCGTACTACGCCAAGGATAACCTACGAACTTCGCCAGGACTGATTACATCTGAGGACAACCTACAGGACTGATTACGTCCGAGCAACCTGCGTAATACGCCGGGACTCTCTATTTATGCTCGGATAACCTGTCTCATTTCCCATGTGAGATCTCATGCATCTGCGTCTTCTAGTCTCTTGTCATCTTCTAGTATATAAACACATTAGGGCTAATTACGTCCAAGGATAACCTGTAAGTTTCGCCAGGATTGATTACATCCAAGGACAACCTACATGACTGATTACGTCATCAAGACAACATGTATCTTCGACTATGCTAGAACTCATCACTCCCTCTTTCGAGGGGTCTCATTCTAGATCACACTAAGTCTTTCTTTGAAGTATTCAAACTTCACTCTAGCTAGAGGCTTGGTCAATACATCGACTATCTGCTTGTCCGTTGCAACGTACTGGAGCTTTACTGCTCCTCTATGTACCATATCCCTGATATAGTGGAACTTGATCTCAATGTGCTTCGACTTGTCATGGAACACTGGGTTCTCCGATAGCTTCACGCAACTAAGACTGTCGCAAAAGATACAAGTCACTTCTAACTGCAGATCAAACAAATAAGATAGTAGCTTCTGTAGCCATACTGCCCCACAATTAGCTGAGCAAGTGGCAACATACTCTGCCTTGGCTGTACTTAGCGCCACGCAGGACTGCTTCCTGCTAAACTAGGAGATCATGCTAGATCCCAAACCGAAGTAGCTACCCGAGGTGCTCTTCCTATCGATGGCGCTACTTGCCCAATTCGAATCAACATAAATGTGCAGGTTAATCTTCTGATTCGCGTCATACTTGAGCCCATAATGCATTGTACCCTTTAGGTACCTCAATACATGCTTTGCAGCAACCAGGTGGACATGTCTCGGATCCGTCGGGAATTGGCTCAGGGTGTTCACAGCAAAGCATATGTTTGGTCTCGTATTCGTCAAGTACATCAATGAGCTGATCATCTGACGATACCTCGTGGCATCAACCGATTCTGATGAAGCATCACACATAAGCTTCAAGCTCGATGCCGTAGGTGTGGCTATCACCTTGCAGTCCAACAGTTTGAATCTCTTCAGAATTTCCACTGTATACTTTCCTTGACAAGGAAAATCCCATCTGCACTTTGCCACACCTCCATGCCTAAGAAGTAGTGTATCATCCCTAGATATTTCATCTCGAACTCAGTAGCAAGTCTCCTCTTTGCATATTCAATGAGTTTGTCCTCTCCTGTTAGGAACAGGTCATCGACATATAGCAGGAGTATCACTCGTCTTCCACTTTCAACTTTGAAGTAAAGGTTGGAATCCGTTTTACTTTTAGTAAAGCCTAGGCTCACCAGAAAGCTATCCATCCTAGCGTACCATGTCCTCGATGCTTGTTTCAATCCATACAAGGCCTTCTTCAATTTGTAGACATGAGTCTGCATGTCATGTGTTTCGAATCCTAGTGGTTGTTCTACGTATACTTCCTCCTCGACTACACCATTCAAGAATGATGTCTTGACATCCATTTGTTGTATCTTCCATCTCATAACTACAACCAATGCAAGTATAGATCTAATGGAAGTGTACCTCGCTATTGGTGCAAATGTCTCCTCGTATTCTATGCCTTCCTTTTGTGAGAAGCCTTGTTCTACAAATCTTGCCTTGTATTTCTCAATGCTGTCATCTGCAACATGCTTGATCTTGTAGATCCACTTCGAAGTCATGACAGACTTCCTTTTCGGTCTTGGAACTATCTGCCAGACATCATTCTTTATAATCGACTGATACTCCTCGATCATGGCATCCTTCCATTCTCTTTTCTGCAGCCTCTTCATACGTGGAAGGTTCCTTGTCAATAATGTCACATAGCAGGGCCACATAGTTGTTGTAAGGCATTGGTCTTTTCCTTTCTCTATGCATCCCTTCTGGAGCTCCATGCCTTTCTGCTTCTTGTATGAGCTCCCGTGCCCATGCTGGTTTCCTCTTGTGGGAGTCCTTCTCGTGATGTGTCTCTACAGGCTCTTGTGGTTTTGCCATGTCATGATCTTCATGGTCTTATGGAATTACTTCTACAATTTCTGTACCTCAGACTCTCGTTCCTTCAGGTTCCCTGACCTCTTCAATAGGTAGCCTCTTGGATCTAGAGTATGCTGAGTCCTCATCAAAGGTTACATCTCTACTGATGTCGATCTTCTTGATCCTGGGAAGTATATTCGGTAGGCCTTTGATGTATCATTGTATCCTACGAATATACCCTTCCTCCCAGAAGGATTGAGCTTGGTCCTCCTCTCCTTTGGGATATGTATGTACACTGGGAAACCAAATATTTTGAGATGGCTGACTTCTGGTTTCTCTCTTGAGAAAGCCTCTTCAGGAGTCTTGTTGTCAAGTACTCGATGAGGAGAGTACGGTTCCGTACATCCACAATTGTCCTTGCTGCTTCCACCCAAAGGTGCATTTGAAGATCTTAGTCATGTAGCATTGCTTTCACTGTTTCCATTATGGTTAGGTTCTTTCATTCTGCAACACCATTCTGCTAAGGATTGTATGGAGTACTTAACTCCCTCTTAATCCCAGAATCTCTGCAAAGTTACTTGAATTCTTCCGAGGTGAACTCTCCGTCATTATCTGACTGTAGAGTCTTGATCTTCCTTTCAGTGTGGTTCTCGACTAAGGCTTTGTATTCCTTGAACTTACTTAATACTTCATTTTTCCCTTTCAAGAAATATATCGAAGTCTTACGTGAGAAATCATCTATAAAGGAAACATAGTACACATACCTGCTTAGTGCATTGGAAGACATGGACTTGCATACATCTGAGTGTACTATCTCCAGTACTCCTTTAGCTTTACTTTCACTACTGAGAAATGTCTTCTTTGCATTCTTTTCTTGTGCACATCCTTTGCAAATGCCTTCATGCTTTGCCTAGATTTTTGGAAGTCCTGTGACTGCTTTGCTTGCAATCGGTAGTGCTTTGTAATGCACATGTGCGAGCCTTCGGTGCTATAGTTCACTTGGTTCTATTGAATCATGAATCAATGCTTGTTCAGGCTGTCCCTTTAGTTTGTACAAGCCTCCGTCTTGTTCTCCAATCATTGTTGCATCATCTATTGTCTTTCCTTTAGGCCACATTAGAACTTGGCCATCAATAGATGAAACTCTCATTCCCTTTGTATCTAGTGCATAGATGGAGAGAAGATTCATCTTCAATGTTGGAACATATAGCACATCCTTCATCTTTACATATTTTCTGGAGTCCAGCTTGTATGAAGCTTCTCCACTTCTTTTTATGGGGTATTGATAATCATCCCCAAGTTTCACCTTGTGAGGTGACTCATGCTCCGACATATTGACGAATGATTCTTTGTATCCTGTCATGTGTTTAGATGCCCCATTATCCACAAGCCAATCATTGCTTCCATGTGAGATAGTGCTCGTAAGTGTTGAGATTGGCACATACTCTTCATTTGAATCATCCTTCTCTCTTCTGAATCTTTTGTTTGTTGGTTCATCGTCTTTGGCGGTATGAGCATGATGTCCCTTCTTTCTGTTGGGACAGTCTCTTGCAAAGTGTCCATTTTCATCACAAGTGTAGCATCGGATGTTGGAAGGATCCTTTTTGAACTTATTTTGTTTCTTGTCCTTCTTCTTCTTGTGATGGTGGTTCTCCTTCTTCTTATAGTTCTTCGTAGTGTGAACAATGAGAGCTTGGTCTTGAGTTGCTCCCATCTTTTCTTCTCTTGTTACAAGTCAAGCTTCTTCTTGTGTGCATTCTTCTCGGAGTCGGCTGAAAGAGATCAACTTCCTTGAATGAATGAGTCCCACGATCTTGGGAGGCCATTCAAGGTAGTCATCACAATCTCTCATTCTTCGACATTTTCTTCAATTGCTTCAAGTTGTTCCTTGATTTGAGAAACCCTTGTCAAGTAGGACTGTATAGTCTCTGAGTTGTGTATCTTCACATTCTTTAGCTGGTTCCTCGATGTCATCTTCCGGTTGATGTTCTTTTCTTCGAACGTCTTTTTCAAAGCATTAAATACTTCCTTCGGTGTCTTGAAGGATGACACATGGGGGATGAGGTGATCTTTAATGGAATCTACAATGTTTCTCTTGGATTTAACCAAGTTCTTCTAATGAGTAGCCTTAGCCTCATCTCTGTTTGGCTCTAGAACTTCTCCAACGATGTATTGATCCAAATTATTCTCTTCAAGGATTAGGGAGATTCTGTACTTCCATGCTCGAAAGATATCAACTCCTCCAAGCTTGTCCTCAAGCTGAGTATGGTGAGTCATCTTTTTCAAATGAGAACCTCAAATGGAAATAGCAAAGATTCAAATCTTACCGATTTGAGGTGTCCGACCGGGTTCCGGACTGACCTGGTTCCGAAGCTAACTGACCTAGTGTTTGTTAGAGAAATCCTAATTTTCCAAACTTGGAGCTTGGGAATTTTGTTTGGACAGAAAGACGCGCCTTTTTGAGGCGAGTTGCTCACCAAGGTCCTTTGCTGAAGACTGAGGTGGGAAGCCTCCGACACTTGATGCCCTAGTTTCTCTCGGCACTAGTGTTAGTGTCAAAAATGAAACTTCTTCAAATCTGATTATGCTCCACCAAAAAATGCGCCCCTCTAGGGTGAGTTAGCATAGCCCTTGTTTCTTGATTATCTGTGGAGAGAAGACCTTGAACGAGGAAGCCCTAGTTTTCGCTACTGCACATTGCCTTCTTTCAGAGAGGCTCTGATACCATGTTAGTTTTTCTAATCTAATTAGCTTGATTAGGATCTTTATCTAAAAGAATAACAAGTACAACAAGATACACAAGATAGAGTAGATACATAAGACACAAAGATTTTCACTGGGGAAACCATAAAGGAGAAAATCCCACAAACTTCTTCACAATAGTTTCGTCACAAAGACTGTATCACAAGATGATCAAACCCAATAAGAAGAAGTCTTCTGCAACTATCTATTTCTCCTCCTTCTCTCTCTCTCTCTCTTATTTATAATGAGGGAGGGCGCCTCCCTAGTTATACCTTTTAAGTGGTTGACCGAATACATGACTGGGGCCGATCTCTTACCCTAACAGGGCCGACTTCTCCTAGAGAGACTCCAAAAATACATTACATGATGTTACATTGGGGACTATTGCCCCGACTTACAACGAAGGTTGTACCTCAAGGTCCATACATGATAATGATATCTTTGATGGGGATACAACAACATACAATGATGATATACATCATAATATCTTCCGAAGTTACAAATACATCAACACGCTTCCTTAGAGAGCCATCACATCTCATCATCACTAATTTTTTTGCCTGGACTCCATAAACCATCTAAGTCTTGGCCTATTGTCACATGTTCATGGACGTCGACTGTCTATCAATTTGAACAGTCGTTGTGTACTGCAAGGAGGTTGCAGTAATTACACTCATTGTGGGGATGCCCTTGTATGGTCTTAAACAGACACTTAGGGCTTGGTATGAGAACATTGATACTCATTTCTGAAAAAAGTGGTTTCAGGCGGTGTTGATCTGATCCAAATTTGTATGTTAAATTCTTTAAAGTTGATGTTCTCAAAGTAAGTTCTTTATGTGAATGATTTGATTCTTGCATGCAACAAAATTTTATTAATCAAAGAATTAAAGAATGATCTAATTTATAAGTTTGAAATGACAGACATGGGCCTTTAACATTATTTTTTGGGTATTTAGGTTTGGCATATGGATGATGGGATATTCCTTTCTCAACCTAAGTATGATTTGGATTTGCTTACTTGGTTTATGGATGATGGGATATTCCTTTCTCAACCTCAGTATGATTTGGATTTGCTTGCTCGGTTTCACATCAGTGATTGTAAGCCTTCACCAACACCATTTCAGTCAGGAGTCAAGTTAATAGTTGATTGTGAATCTCCTCTTGTTGTATTGTCAACTTGTCAATAGTTTTATTTGTTTGACTCATTGCATGCTGGATATCTCCTTTGCTATTAATATGGTTTCAAGGTTTATGCAAAAGCCTCATGAAAGTTATTGAAAAGTATCTAAAGGGTTCTTAGATATCTTCAAGGAGCTCTCAATTATGGTGTTTTCTATTCTAACAAGGCTTTTCTGATTGGGCAAGAGATACTACTAACAGGAGATGTATTGTAGGATATGTCTTTCAGCTTGGTTCAGGTCCAATTTCTTGGTCCAGTAAGAAGTTGGGAACACTTTCTCTTTTTTCTTGTGAAGCAGAGTACATAGCAACTAAGGAAGTGACTAAAGAAGTAGTGTGGATTTGGCATGGCCTTGTTGAACTTCGACTGGTTTATAATGCACCTACTGAGTTGAGATGTGACTATCATAGTGCTATTCACCTTGCATACTGAGTTGAGATGTGACAATCATAGTGCTATTCAACTTGCATATAATCCAGTGTATCACTCCAACATGCTGGCCTTCATACCCATTACATTCGAGGTTTGGTTGCTGATGGTGTTATTGCTTTGGAGTATTGTCTCACTGAACAACAAGCTATTGATATCTTCACCAAGTCCATGTCAGAGGCGAAGTTTCATCTTCGTAACTTATTGATCATGTGAGTTGTCATCAAGGGAGAATGCTAATCATAATGATATCTCCCTCCAAATGTGTTTATCCCTCTAGTTGACATTAAGAGGGAATGTAAGAATGTGTATAATGTTTGTCTAGTGTCCACATTTACTGTTGTATAGTATATCATTATGATAAGGCATTTCATTTTCACAATGAGGCATTATTAGACTATTGGGCATATTATTTTTCATTAACTCACTAATTTATAGAGTGAGTTTATCTCACATTCATCATGGGATATTTTTTCCTATCCCCTCCTAATCTATATGATAAAGGTGAAGGAGGTTTAATTGTTAATGTGTGTGGTGTGCTTGAGAGTTTTATGGATCCCATATGAATTCCATACTTGAGTGTGCTTTAGCTTCTGTAATTGGGAGAGTTCTGAAGAATAAAAGGCACTCTTCCATGGATGTTTCCCCACTTTGGGATTTTACCATGTAACTATCTTGTCTCCTCTCTCTCTTTTGCTTGTGTTTCCCGCCAATGTGCACACCGTCAGCATAAATCTTTCGAATAGCTGTCTTCCAGGGAGGGAGAGGTGCGGCCTTGGGGGCAAGCAAAGAGTCAAGTGCTGTCACCTGATCTCGACTCCTCCGTTTAGGCAAACACCTAACGAAGCCAAGGGGGTAGTACCTAAAAAGAGTTTCTAAGGCTCAAAAAGTTTTAAAGATAATTCGGTTTGTGATGCGGATGGGTGTTTTTTAGGAGTTTTGATAAAGACTTAAAATAAACGAAACCAAGTGAGCACTTGCAAGTAAAAATTAGAAATAAACAACCATTTGACAATTGCACAATTTAAACTAAAGCATTCATGATATAAAAAGTAGATAAAAGGCAATGCTTTAGATAGATAAAATTAAAAATATCATTGCCAGATGGAGTACTCGAGAAAGTTTTGCGAGTGTACTTGGTAAATTTTACTGTAAATTTTTAAGGGTGAGTTGATTATTAAAGGGAAGGGAATCTCCAAGATATACCTTTCGGTACTGGAGATATGTCCAGAAAATAATCTAAGTGGCTCTGTACGAGAACATGTGGGCTGTCCAGAGTCCTAGAAGCGGTGTTCAACGCTACACCAACAAGGATGTAGCCTAACTGTGCTTCCAAGATCTCGGTACAATGGTTCCCGCCAGTGTTACAAAAATCGCCAATTTATCGGCCACATCGCGATGTTTACCCCATGGCGATAATATCGGAAAATATCGCGGCGATACATTGGCGATACATTGGAGATACATCGGCGATATTTTCGCGATACATCGGCGATATTTATCATAAAAATCGCGAGTCGATAGATGGCATCGCCGACTTTGATATAAAAACCCCGACAGTTGAAAATTAAAACGCAAATCGCCGGCTTTAACTCATCCGCATAGGGCACGCCGCGAGTGCTCAGTGGACTCACTGAATTTCGAGAACAAACGAGGAGGAGACGGGTTTAAACTTTAGAGTCTGAAGCTGTGTGGAGCACGTGGACTGAAGCACGCGGAGTCGCGGACAGAGGCGGAGTCGCGGACAGCCTGGTAGGTACCATAGGTTATCTCAGTCGTAGGTTATCATATATATTATATGATACATTATATATAATATATTATATAATACATTATATATAATATATATAATATATTATATACTATACCACAGTCCACTGCCGGTATAGTATATAATATATTATATATTATATATTATATATTATACATAATATATTATATAATATATAATACATATTACATAATATGTATTATGTAATATGTATTATATATAATATGTATTATGTAATATGTATTATATATTATATATAATATATTATGTATTATATATAATATATTATGTATTATATATAATATATAATAT